>JABXWE010032825.1:0-33316 GCA_014611495.1 Limonius californicus
CCACGTAGATTGCAATCCAGCTGTGGGCCGCGCGCAGCATGTGTGTCCTGTATTTACATAAACAAATATGTTGAATATGTTGCCACCTGGCAGTTAATTCAAGCACGTTTAACAGAATGTATCTTGAAACCACTAATCTGCACCTTTTCCGTGTTCACACCGTTATTAGATTAATAATCGCCTGGCAGCGTGTCCTTGCGGGGTCAGCGAATGTTTTTGAGAAATCCGGATGCGGGGAAACTGGTCTTGTTGGCCTAATTTCGCCGGTGAATGAATTTAAATGTTTTCTGATATATTGTAACAATAAAACATTACTATACGGTGAGTGTTTGAAATTAATGCCTAATTTTAAAAATACGTTCAGTCTGGCCTGACAAACTATAACGTATTGTTAAATTAGTTCGTAAATTCCCAATTACGGGAAAATAGGAAAATCATAGCTCAAATTAGCCTAGCCTGACCGGCTTATAAGACCTTCAATCTCTTATTTCTCTGGTCTGTTAACCTGATTGACAATAGTTCTCACAACGGCGAAGTTCTCCACAAAAATGAATATTTGCGACACCGTACAGGTACACGGATTTTAGGGAATTCTCCAACGGACTGGAATATTCTCACAGACTGAGAATATTTTGACGGCTCAACCTCGGTTTGATTGCTTCTCTGGCGGGCTGGCAATTCTATTCTCGTCTGACTTCCTTCTCGGATGGAGTTCGACTCCAAGTAACCAATTTTTTGCGAGGATCTTGTATATATAAGCTTCCCTTTCTCTAAGCGTTTCTCGGGAGTGTATTGGAACGCGATGATGAGTGCGTGGGGAAGACAATTTAGAACTCCACTTGCACTGCCGCAGACGCCTCTTTTCGGAACTCAAGCGACCTAACATTTCATTATCAAATTTGTAACGGTTGCTTCCCGGAAACTTCGTTACAGCTTCATGTTTGAATTGCCGGTTGACGCCTGTTTCGGAGTATTTACAACGTTACAAATCGATCATCTATGGTCGTGGTACTGCATTTCCGCCTTAACATTGTCTTCTCACACACTCTAGTTTGCCTCCAACGTCTAACACTACAATGGATCGTCGATTTTGTTTTACCAAACATTTGGGCAACCTCAGAGCAAGTTCAATCACTGCTACAGCCCTAGCAATATCATTCGGTGCTAAACCAACCAGTATCAAATGGGTTACATCAAATTGACGATAGCAAGCAAAAAAAGCAAATTTATGTAATTAATTATCAAAAAAATAAGTTTTATCTAGAGAAAATACGCGGCTTAAATGTATGACAACACTTAACACAGCACTATACATTTTAAAGAGATGTCAACATGTAATTCCAAGTTATAAGTTGTGAAATATGTCAGAAAACGACAATTTTTAGTGGGAAATTTGAGGCTAGCCACTAACAAAAGAAATTAAAGGAAAGAATTAAATTTTCTCTACGTTTCTTTAAATTTGCCTGTGTGTATTAATAAATAAAATGCGTCTACGTATCTACTAGGTAGGGTTGCAGGAAATTTGAAACATTTTCGGAAAAGGTCCGTAGAAGCCTAAAAGGAATGCCTCAAAGAGATAATGCTTAAGTTACACAAAACCGTAGCTTTGTATACTAGGGAGTGAAATTTGAAGCTAATGAGAGAAGAATTGAAGTAGCAGAAATGAGATACTTGCAGCCCTTAGACGGTTATACCAAACTGGACAAACAGTTAAATACTGATATTCCAAAGGGATTGGATTTATGTAAAGTAAGCTAAATAATATACATTAATAGAAAGAAATGGAGAAGACACGCGAATACCAGATAATATAATATAGCACATGGCTTGTAAACGTAAACCTCGGAGATAGAAGGAAAAGTGGAGGACGCCGAAAAAGATGGGCCTTACAGTGGATGAGAACGGGTTTAGCCAAATCCTTGTTGATAATGATGAAGTTAGTTGAGTTTTGTTTATCAATAACGGAATTTGATTTGTCAATTACCTTCACTGTTTTTATTGTTTTTTCTTTACAAGTAGAGTAGAGGCACAACTGTTTCAGTACCCCTACGAGTGAACTGTGGCGGTCGTAGCTTATGTCAGCGCGTTAGATTTTTATGGTAAAAGTCTGGGGTTCAATTTTCAGTACCGAAACATCGGAGTTTTAACGACCGTTCTCCGCCATAAGGCCACGACAAACCAGCGATGTACTTTTGCTTAGTAAATCCTTTCTGGGGTAGTTTGAAGCTCACGTTAAACTATGGGTTACCTCTGTCTGTTTCTTCACGTTAAGTTGAATTTGTAAAAATCAAGAACTTCGAGACACACCTGATCTAAACCCATAAATTATAAAATCACGTTCGTCAGGATGTAATGAGAAAAGGAGGATACCAACTGCATCTCACAAAGAGTATATAAATTATGTACAGAGACAGGAATTTTGTTATTTATATAGGAAACGAAAGCATGGTGTAAATCCCCATTAATATGGTAATGAAACAAGACTGCAGTTTGTCCTTAAACCTATTTAATATACAACATGGATTATGTTTTACGAGAATGGTTATAGAAATTTGTAGATCCAGAGATCAAAACGAATCAATAAGTATATTCAAATACTACCCTATTTCTCTACCACCAGCCGATTATCAAAATGACAAACAAAAATTGCATGTTGCAATCTTCAAACTTTATCGATTAGATTACAATTACAATTATAATTAGAAAATTTCAATGGAAAAAAGAGCATTGCCTTTTTACAGACAAACCCCATAAGAACTAATATTGTTAATGTCAACAGCAAATTAGAACAAGTGGCAGACTTCTAGAATCTAGACATTAACAAAACAGAGATGCACATAATAAAATAAGAAGTAGATATCAAAAAATACGTGCCACAATAAGTTATACGTATAAAGTTGTGGCTATACCTTCAGTATTGTGTTGTTTTGAAAGTGGGAAGTTTAAGAAAAAAGATATACAGAAAAACAAACATAAGAAATGAAACTCGTAAGAGTCGTGAAGGGTTGCTTAATGGTTGACAGACTTAGAAACACGGGGCCTCGGTGGAGTACTGCGGATACGCGCTGCCACTCGAGGTCACAGCGAAATGTGGCCGATCGGCTGCGGTGTTCGAATCCGGGTGGGGCGACCGCATTTCGCTTAGTTCAGTTTAGGGTGCATGTTGAATGAATGTTCAGTGTGTAAGGGACGCCCACACCCCCCTGAAGTAATGCTAAAGCGGTTCCGAGGGGAGAAGGGTAGTATGAATGAACGAGAAACAAAGACTTAGAAACACAGAAATATGAGAAGAACTGTAATAATATTCTGTTGCTGAAAAAGCCCAAGAATTTCAAGATATCTGGAAAAGTTATAATATACGGACTGTTTTAAACATAATACCACAGCAAGCTTTACAAATGTGAACACCGAAAAAATAAGTGGACGCGACTGCCTCCCTGGACTTTCCCATACTGGAAACTGTTCATATCATCTTTATTCAACAGTAGAGTTATTTTCCTCAAAACGGTTGTTCAAGTGCTATCCTAAAACCTTGCCTCGTAACGAACAGACTTACCCTTAATTTCCTTTTAATATGCAACCAGGCATACTTCATTCTCTACTATATACGTCGCGCGGTCTAACTAGTACCGATTGCTGTTGCTACCGAGGTAAAATTTTCTAAGTCCCTCGAAATTATATTTTGTAGGGCATAAAAAATCGATTTTTTTATTTTCGCGGAAAAAGATTCTTTGACGCAAACAAATAACAACCGTTAGAATAAAAAAAATATTTTTCTGAAAAAGAGGGGGGAGGGGGCCGGTGCGCTTACATATATCCACGAGTGTAATATTTCTTTGCATATTCATATGCTCCATTACGCACTGAGCGATTCAGTGAAAACCCCAGCTTCCTATCTTTTTCGTTTATTAATTAAAGGAGTTTGAAGTTTCAAACTTCCAAGCTTCGTAGAGGGCGCCACAGAAAAATTACGGAGTTCTTCAAAAAACATATCGATAGCCCCTTGCGAGGTCTGTCGACATATGAAGTTTAAAAAAATTCCTTGGAGCAGTTTTTGAGAAATAATTTTTTGAAAATTTCCAAAATTTTGAAAATTCGTAATTTAGGCCCCTTATAATTTTTCAAAAAACTTTTTATATCACCTCATTTTACCCTTCATATACTTTTCAGAAAATAAAAATCATTTGAATCGATTCATCCGTTTTCGAGTAATTGGGCGTTAAACTCAAAATCTTCAAAAAATCATAGCGCCCTTCAGTTTAAAGCTAGCTAGTTCGGCAAAAAACTAACAGATTTGTCTTATGACCCTCTATCGTTATCCGCGATAAAAGTTTCAAAATTGTAATCACGAAAAAAGTGATACCAAAAAAAACATGCGTAACTTCCGCTTCCGGTTTCGGATTTTTTTGAAAAGCTTATTTTTTCGATGAATTTTCGATACAGCCCCGCATTCCAAAGCGCATCAAAATCGGAGCAATACTTTCGGCTGTAGGAGCGTCACATACGTACATACGTACCCACCCACAGACAGACATTTTTTAAAAACCACTTTTTTGGGTTCCTAGAGACCCAAAACGGATATATCCGTTAAAATCTCGATTTCGAAAATTTTCATGATTTCAATACTTACCCTATACCTATAAGGTATGGGAAAGTAATATACCTATAAGGTATGGGAAAGTAAAAAATAATGAAGCAAAATTGCCTAATCTCGAAGAGCAAGAAGAAGGAAAACAATAATGTTATTGTTTAAAACAGCCCTACTCCTAAAAAGTAAATACCCAAGTATTTAAAAAATCTCATCTCAGAAACTCATTCGGTTAGTTCTGTATTAATACGGATTACTGTGTAGCTCTCTAAATATTTAAAATTTCTTTCCCCCTTCAAATTGTACGTCTGTATAAAATTATATCTGAACAGTAAAAAGCAAAGCGTTTTTAGATTAATGCAAGATAAATTTTAATTAAAGCGGTAAGTAGAACATTATTGCTAACGCGTATTGGGGGTAGCCAATGCGGTTACAAAGGAAGGCTTTGGACTTTCAAAGCGCATTTTCTAGTCCGATGCTTCATAAAGGAACACAAGCTCAAGATTATTAAAGGAACGGACATCAACGGGGTTGGTTTTCTCTCCTAAATTTGTACGTATACATTATTTAAATTAGATAAAGCGATTTATCATTTACACAACTTTGCATGAGCAACTTCGTGACGTGAATCAATGCAAACAGAATATTTATTAATAATTTTAGTAGAAACTGGATTGGAGTTTTTGCAGATTGTAGGTTTGTATGAGCAGGAATTTTCCATCCAAACAGCAAATCAGAATTGTGTATGGTGTGGTAATTTAGGAAATAAGGTAGTACTGTTCTCTAAAATCTAAATTATTTATTTCTCTATACTATACAGGGAATTTTTCTTTTTAGTATACATTGCCTATGTATACTTTTAAAAAGAACGCATCAATTACGCCTATTGTGTAGGCAACCAACTATACAGGCTACAGCATGCTGCGGCCAGAACAATCAAATTAATTCAAGGTTAAAAAAGAAAATTAGCTTTTAATTAGTGTGTTCTTGCGTTTTTTATGCAACCACGTACAGTAAGGACGAAAAAGTGGAAATTCTAATGCGGCATCAAAATGGTAACAGTTTAAGAACTGTGTGAAACTTATTGTCTGTAAAATATCTAGAAAGACCTATTCCTTGTATTCGAACCATACACACAATTGTTAAAAAATTTAAATCAGAGGGATGCGTAATTAATTCCCGTAAAATAAGAACTAAAAGTTATCACGGCTTAACTGAAGAAATGAAATTAAATATTTTATGGTACGTTGAAGAAAACCCCATAGTATCACTACGAGAAATAGGTTCACATTTTAATGTTTATAAAGCCTCGGTATTTATAACACTAAGAGAATTTAAATATACATCGTACAAATTTTCAAATCCCCAACAACTATTCGATGAAGACAAAGAAACAAGAACAATCTTTTGTGAAACTTTCTTTAATTTGCTGAATGAACATGAATACATTTTAAATAAGATAGTTTTTAGTGATGAAGCAACTTTCACAATAAATGGAGAAGACAATTCACAAAATTTTCGGTGTGTATTATAATTCCTCATCTATCCACTATCCATTATCCTGCTAATCTTATTCCTTAGATATGGGTCCCGCACTAACCGCCATTTACAAAACTTAACTCACAGTCAGTACACTGGGAAAGTTAACGTATGGCTGGGAATAATTGAAAATAAGCTTATCGGTGAATATTTTATTGATGGTAGTCTCCATGCAGCCAAATTTTTAGAGCTTTTAAGGAACGGCATCATTCCGGCAATAGATAACTTAAACATCGATCACCCGTGGTTTCAGATGGATGGAGCCCCTCCGCATTCCACGAATGCTATAAGAAACTTTCTAAACCACAGGTATGCAGGACGTTGGGTCGGAAGATTCGGTCCCGTACCGTGGCCCCTGCTGTCTACAGATTTGTCGCCCAATGAAATTTATATAAATATTCCAATACAAAGTATTGACGAATTAAAGTATAATAGCTTGAATCCTGACTTTCTTGCGAATGCTGTGCGTGCTTTTCAACAACGTTTAGATTATTGTTTAGAAGTACAAGGTGGCCATTTCGAAGACTTGTGGAACTGTTGTTTTTATTTTAGTTTCCGTTTTCTGTTGTTGATATTTAATGTTTTACAATAATAATCGTCGTTGTTGTTCCACTCATTTTGATTTATCTATTTAATATAAACACTGCATCAAACATAACCTTGAGACCAAAATAATTTACAACTACGGTGACTCTTGCTTCTTTTTTACTTGTCTGTATGGTTGGTTGCATACACAATAGGCGTAATTGATGCGTTTTTTTAAACGTATACATAGGCAATATATACTAAAAAGAAAAATCCGCTGTATATTCGTGTGATATTGGTCCTATTGTAACAGACAGATCCTTTATTGAATAAATGATTTACAACATAAATTACCAATAGATTAAGTATTTATATAGCAACAACATGATGCTTCGGCTTACACCTTTCGAAGTGTCCTCTCGATAGTCAGCTCGCCATATTTGTTCGTCTCTACTCTCCTTTTTCATCTTTATGTAGTTTTGACAGCCAATATTATCTATTATTTGTCTCCTATATTGCTGGGTCGACTTTTCACATTATTTTCCTCCACACGCCTTTTACTACTGTATTAGGCAATATGTCTCTTCGTAGCAGATGTTCTACGAGTGTCTTCTTTGTATTTGTTCCTATAGTTTATATAGCGGTTCTTCTAACACTCGTTAAACAGTCTTTCGGTTCAGCTAATCTTCGCCATTACCCAGTGGTATTTTTTTCTGGATATTTGGTTTCTTTATCATCCAAGATTGGCTTTCGTAGAGCAACACACTCCACACAAACTTCATCATCATCATCATCATCTGACATGGAGCCGACTCGAGGGTCAATCCTGTGTTAATAAATTGTTTTCTGACTGTTATTTTGTGTCGGTCCGCTTGCTCGCCACCGTTTGTGGTCGCCTGCCGTTTAATCGCGGGTCTTTATACTCGACAACTATTTGATCGTCACGCCGATTGCTCGCCGGACAGATGATCTACAAGCAATTTATTCTTAAAATAAAATATTATTTGTATGCATGTAGTATGCATATGCTGTTGGTAATTCTGAAAATCATACATTCCTCTAAAGAATGTTGAGGGTCAAAGCAGAAATTCCCTTTTATAGCAAAATTCCTTTGTGGTAATATATGTTTTTTTCTTTCTAGTAAAATTAACTAGAAGTGTATCTGATTTTTTATGTTGTATATGCATGTATGTATGCATTATTGATACATAAAGAGCATTTTTAATTTCCAAAAGTTTTAATAACACATACTACTACCTTGTAAAGGAAAATAATTATATTTGTTATCACATTTAGTAGCTAAGTTATGTACAAGACCATGGTTTCTAATAGTCAAGGTATTGGTTTAACATTTTCAAAGAATGAACAATCATTATTTACAGACCACTTATTATAATCTACAATTAAGTAATTAAAATTTTCTAAAAATCGTATTATCTTAATTTTTTTATTGGGGAGTTTAGCAAAGAAATCACTCGATTTGTCTTAGCGCTTCATTACCAAAATTGTGAATTACTAAATAGAACAATAAATCAGAAGATATTCCAAATTATGAACTTTATTTTCTGCGTTGGTGCTGTTATACCTATTACTGCGAGCAAATTAGCTGTCGAGCAAACAAATGGCGAGCATCCTTCTCTGCGAGTAATCGAGCAATCGGTGGTGTGCTAACGGCGGCGAACAGGCGGTGGCGAGTAAATGACCTAAACCCCTGTTACTGACAGTATATTTGAAACCAGTAACTTCCTAGTATAAAAGGTTTCGTTTACGCTATTCTTATTTTAATTTCACACCATCCAGGTCCATGTTATCAAGCCCAAATAAGGAAATTATTTAACTCCCTAGAACATCGTGCCCTGTAAAGTTATGTCAACATTATTTTTGTTTTTGCAGCACACCACAATTTTTGTTATATTTCTATTTATTGTTATGGTGTTGATATTTTCCAAGGTATCTCCTATTAAGCTTAACTTCATTTAAACTTCTTTTTCACTTTCTGCTGTGATGAAAAGCTACACCTCAATAATGGTCTATTTTTGAACTTGCTTTACAATAAAATTTTACCAACAGAATTGATTTTACAAACTATTTACGCATTCTCAGAATCCTCGAATTTCTTAGTAGTAATTCACTGTTTCTTAAATTATTTCTGTACAATTTAATTAAAGCATACGATTTTTCTGTATTTTTGTAAGACGAGTATACTAAGGAACGCTGAGTAGCCCAGTGGTGACAGGGCTAGGCTCGCGTATATTCGAACCTTGGGATAGGCAGAAATTTTTCTGTAATTCCTAGAGCTTGGCAACCATTCGACGTTGGGTTACAATTAACGGCGCTTTTCCTAACTACTGGCCGACCAGAAGAAGTAACCAGGGCACACACAACATCATACATACAATTAACACAGAAGTGAAAATGAAGAGAGCGAATGTAGTTGAGGGGGAGGGGGAGAGTGATGCAAGTCCTAACGCACCTATCACCTTCAATTTATCGCAAATGTATGACTGGCAACGTCGACACCGTAAAGTAAAAAGAGGAATTGATAAAGAAGAAAGAAAAGAGTATAAAAAAATAAAAATTCTTCACAAACACCTGTAGTGTATTTATTTATAAAAAATATGCGGAAATCTGTAGGAAGCGCCGTTTTTCGTCTGGCCGGGCTATGAGAGTTTTTACAAACTAATGGTAAGAAATAACCCAACGGTCACTGACACGATCTCAAATCGGCTATTAGTACTTATCTAGGTTAAATTCGTAGGAGCTCGTACAATTACAGCTTCAAACATGTACGTGGTGTACTCCTTAAGCAAACACAGAAACAGACAAACCCCATTTCAACACACATTAGGAAAATATGAAGCAAACTATCAGCAATACATTACTACATTAATATTACACCTTCTACGTTTCTTACTTAGGTGTGCTCCTACGTAGCATCTAATAGCTCACCTTTGACATCGCGACAGGACCGTGTCTGGTAGTTCTCGTTCGTTATAGTGTAACATTGAGTAGATATTTACCTAATCTGACCGGGAAATTAAATGTTATCACCGGGCCCATGTCATTGTGTACACCATACGCCCTCCGCTAGTCACCTTACGTACACCACAACAAACAGAGTGCGAAACGGACTCTCTACATGTCACTCTGTAAAGTACAATGAAGAAATAACCGGTTACCATGCTCCGTTAACCAGGTCCAGGTGAGGCCCAATGACCATGGGGGATTACCAACCCTCCAAGCATTATGTAACTTAGCAGGGGCTCCCTGACCCCCAGGATCAATTTTCCAAGCTTACAAGTCCCCAATCACAATAACTAGGCTTTAACGGAGTAATTACAATTACTGTATATACAAAAGCAACAGTATTATTTGCAGTTTCACACAATAACTACTCTAGCCCATACCAAAACCTCATCTACACCACCTTACAGGTAGCAATTACATTGGTAAATAGCACTTCATTGCATTCAACAATTTATCAACACACATACTGTTAATCACTTATCCCGAACACGTGAACTTCACACCAGTCTGTGAACCCGCATTCTGAATTACTGACTGGCCTACATTTTTCATATTTGCGCCTCTGCGATGAATCCCAGTTCTCGTAAAGCTCGAAAATAACCATAAACATAATTTATTAGACAAGATGGCGAGCATTTTAACCACAACGTTTCGTTACACAACTGCATTACTAAATACACGTCCTACAACATATAAAAAGATTAATTCAATATTATTTCTACAAATGTAGCTGAAACATTACTTTTACGTAAAATTTTAAGTTGTTAGGGCATTAGAATTGGAGATAACTTCCAGGGTTCATGTTTAAGTAAACATTTCTTACGTTTTGATTACCTTTATCACGCTTGAGTATTGTCAGATACGAAACAGTATATCATCATTAGTTATTAAATAGAATCATATTTTTCTAAATCGAATTCATTGCCCTAATTTTTATATTTGTAGCTTTTACATTATTTTGGTGTGGGGGTAGTAATAGCATGGTAAACTAAATGCGTAAAGTCATTAATGATGTAGAACACGCTCACGAGAGGGAACTATGCTCATTCATATGTCTACCATTCACTCATGGAAACTTCCTATAAATTTAGCTTCATTAAAACTTGAAGGTTAAGGTTAATTTGATACAATCCAATACACGAAGTCTCGAACGCACAAAAGTAACGCTTTAATGAAATTACACACCGAAACTAACCGAATGCGAAAGGTGAATAAAGTCCATTAATATTACAGACCCAAAAGGGTTTTAGACTTTGATTTGAACTGTTTGTTGCAGGATACAAGCGGATCAACTGCAAAGGGAGGATTCTTGGCAGAAATTCCGGTATTATCCTTCTTATGAACATCTAGGATAAAAAACTGCTTTCCGCAACATAAAAAGGAGTTCAGGCAAGGATTGGAATTGGAAACAATATCTTTTGAAATTTGTTTCCGATCTCCAGCATGATGACAGATTTCTATGGCAATAACTCAACAACTGAACCCTTCGAGGTCGCCTATCAATATCCGGAAACAACTTATCTACCCCTAAACAGCCTAAACGATACGGTCAGAAGTCGAGTCAACGACTACGACTTTGAAGAAGACGAGTATATATTTGACAGGACCTACATAAAGGTCATTTTTATTTCGATTTACTCTATCGTCTTCTGTTTGTGTTTCTTCGGTAAGTTAATTATGTGTTGTAAATAGACTATAGTCTACTTCGTCTTTTCTTCTTTGTCTTTCTGTTTAATTTAATTAATTAGGAAGAGAATAATACTCTTGTATTTTAATTTTCCTTTATTGGAATCATATTGCAAAAGAAAATTATTAAAGTAAAAAATTATAGAATGTTTTGGAGTACTGAAGGGTCCCAATCTTTCTTAGATGTTTTCTTGCTTCAGTTTCAGTGTTACAAAAGGATAATTTTATTTTTGTTTTAATTTACAACATCGGTCTTACATAACTGTTCTTATAACAGTTGCAGAGATAAAGAAAAAGTAAGACAAAATAAACAAAATGCTTTGCGTAATTATTCATGAAATATGAAATGAGGGAAATAGGAAGCAAATTACACAATCCAATCACATACGAATTCCAAAAAAAGCATTTTCTTTAAATTAGCTTCACAAGTAACTTGAACAGAGAAACCGACTTCCGAACACTTGAATTTCTTTACACGAACGTTATTGCACAGTGGCTTGGTTGATCGGTGTCTATTTTTGAGTTACGTGATAAGACTTAAATTTTCCGCCACAGCTTACTACCACTTCGTGCGTAGGAGGTTGATCTATTGAATGGATATAGGGATATACCTTTACTTATGATGTAAGTTCCGCTGAGGACATCCAAATAATGCGATAAACTAAACACACTTGGGAAATCTTTGGATTTATTGAATGTCTTTTCGCGATTCCTATATCTTTATGCTAGTGAACCCAGCTATTTCCAACAGCTTATACTGTTTTTCTGAACAACCACTATACAACTTCAATTAGAGTATTGACAAGTAAGTATTCCCTTTATCCGTGATGTGAAAGTTCTATTTGAATTTAACTGTGTATTATATTTTGAATTATGAAAACGAATAGCGTTACCATCGTGAAATATTTTAGCTCTAACAGATCTTGGAAAGCTCAGATATTGCCCGTTATGCGGTTTATTCGAGAACTTCATGATGTTTTATTTAGACATCTTTCAACAGTATAGTGTAACTGATGAGGTTATAAAAGGCTTCAGATGAAGTTTTTATCTGTATTGGAAAGAAATAAAAGCACTCCGTCATGCGTGTGCCTTGAATTACTATTATTACAATTCCGCTTTTTGTTTTACGATACGGTTTCACCACTTCGTATAATATAATGCCCCCAGTACAATTTTACGACAGAACTACGATATGAAGCCATACAAATGAAAATCAAACATGGTAACCATGTTGAAGTAACATTTAGAGACATAACAAAAGGTCCCGAGTGATGTCAGCTTTGTTAATCAATCTTCATGATAATAACATTTCGTAACGAAATTTTTAGCAAAACAATGTTACATTACATAGAATGTCAATTGTACACATGTTATGTGAAATTGAAGTAAATTGTACCAATTTTACAGCAAAAGGGTAACTAACAGAAAAGTAGATAGTTATTACTTGTTAAAACATTTCGTTTAATTGTATACAATTTTATTATTACGTGAAAAAGGGGATTTACCTCAAGTATATTCTTAAAAACACAATACCCAGGACAAAAATAAATGGGCATTTAGTGAACAATAATGGGGAAGACCAACCCTCAGTCAAATCGTCGTAAACGACGCACTCGGCCACCATCTGCTCGTTCTTCTTGATCAAGCAGTAGCTTTTCCTCGTCATTAAACCCTAAATCCAAACATTAATTGTGAACTGAAAAACCAGGACTATTTAAAATGAATGAGACATTTGATGAGGCTTTAAAACCATTGTTTAGTCCAAATACTCTGAGCATAATCTAGATGCTGATTATTTAGATTTTTACTGCTGGAAGAATGAAATTATAATTAAGCTTTATGAACTGTGGCAGTTACACATGGAAATGGTGAAACGATTGAAATATGTTTTTAGAAGGGCGTAAAAAGTAGTCTTGAATAAGTATGCGATTTGATTAACTACTTCATCAAAATGTAGGCTCGGTATAAATCAAAATTACCGAGAATAAAAAAATTACCAATTAAGTCTGCTGATTTTACAACCCTGGGCGACCTCGCTTCATACATACGCAGTGCAAGGGTTATAAAAATAATGAGGTTCCTCACAAAACAACATTGGTAGTCCCTCTCGTTACGGATACGAAAATAACTCTGATATAAACTCGAATATTATTTTACAGCTGCTAAACTTCAGTTCAAGACTAAAGGAATCCTGTTATCACATAAGCTCGATACTACATCACTAAGACTAAGAGGTACTTAGTACCTCATTATTAAGACACAAACAAATTCAGCACGTTTGCAGCAAAAGTTAAAACTCCCTTAGAATTTCAGCATTAAGGCGGACGGAGATTTGGAAACCTACCATTAAGTCTAATATAAACTTAGACCTTTAGCATTAAGACACCTTAGTTTCATCTTTAAGACTAAATAAATCCCAATAACTTATTATCAAGACTGTGCTAGTCTCCTCGGCTATTCATTAAGACAGAATTAATCTCCATAATTCATCATTAAGAGTGCGGGAGACTTAACACCTCAAAATTAAATTTGAACCAAACCCAGTAATTTATCAGTAGAGCTTAAAAGCATCTGTGGTTCATCTGCAAGGACAATTAGACAAACTCAGTACTTAAAATTAAAATTCAAATGTATAATTACCTTTTACGACTTATTGTAGTTGAGGGGAGCGGGAGGAGCGTGATGCAAGTCCAAAGGGGACCCATCACCTTCAATTAATCCCGAATGTATGAATGGCAACCTCGACACCGTAAGGTAAAAGAGGAATTGATAAAGAAAGAAGAAAGAAAACTTAGTAACTCTAAATAACATTGTAGCAACTGTATGGATTACGCCAAACCAATGGCAAATCCTTGCCATACACATTATGCGAAATTATCGTTAAAATGAACATAAATTCAGTACCTGAGCTTAAAATACTTCCAGTATCTTTGCACTATTTAATCATTAAAGCTATAGTTTATCTATATACCGAACGTACGGGGTACTGCATCTGTAAGAAGCAAACAACAACAGTACCTCATTATAACACTGAGGACCCTTAAAACTGGATCAGTAAGACTGACAATGTTAAAACCATGATTAGATCACCATGAAGAACTCAAAAGTCGCTAAACAATAAGGCTGAAATAAACTCAGTATGATATCATCAAGACTAAAACTAACTCACTTAAGGTTAAGACCATTCTAATAGCTGAGCTAAATTTAAAACCGATTATAAAGATTTATAAAAAATTAAACCTTCATAATTTAGCATGGGGTCAACTAAGAATTCGGGTATTAAAGCTGTCTAAGTTAGAACTTCATCATTAGATGCTAGGCTACGCTGGAAAGCCCATATCAAAAAGAAAAAAGAAGAGTTTAACCTAAAATATAGAAAAAAGTATTGGTTACTAGGAAGAAACCCCAAGTTATCCATTTATCCATAAATTGCTTCTTTATGAACAAGTTTTGAAACCAGTATGGACATATGGCCTACAACTCTGGGGCCGTGCTAACAAAAGTAACATCCACATCATCCAGCGACTTTAAAACAAAGCACTGAGAAACATGGTCGTTGCACCTTGGTACTTCCGCAACTGTGACTTCCATAAGGACCTTGAAATAGAAACAGTTAATCAAACCATCCCCAAAATAGGAAGATGTCACGAACAACGACTTCTGCAACACGTGAACATTGAGGCACTCCTGCTCCTCGACAACACCAACCTGACAAGAAGTCTCAAGAGGACTAAACCCTTCGATTAGTGTATTATTAGTGTAGTTCAATTATTGGAACCTGAGGTGGACTACTGAGTAGAACCTTCGATAAGTTTTCAACATATAGCAATTTAAGTTAGAATCAAATTATTCATTGATAAATGTTATGATCAGAGTATAATGTCATAAATGGCCAGAAAAGGGTATTTAATAAAAAAATAGCACTAATTTAGATAACTTAAAACCTATCAGTAACACTGAGCGAAGGTCGATACCCAATCATTAACACCGAGGGGAACCCACCTTCTGGCCCTTAGATCAAAGCAAGATACCGCACCTGATTGTTTTCTTCATCTCCAGGAAAGTATCAACATCGAAGAGAATTTTGATCTGAGCTCCGACTACTTTCCAATAATTCTAACATTAAGCAGAACATAATCAAGAAACCATATAACCCAACACTGAATAACAAACACGCAGATTGGAAAGCGTTTCAAGAAGAGCTAAACGACAGAGTTCTGCAGAACGTGCCACTGAGAAATGAGGCACAATTGGACCACGAAGCTGAAAAGCTTGTAGTGGACATTCAACAAGCTGCTGGGGGCAGCACTCCAGAGAATAAAACAAAAACAATAGGGAACAATTACGCCCAGGAGATCAAGGAGCTAGTTGCTGAATAAAGAAGAGGTAGGAGAAAATGGCAAGAAACCTAAGCCCCAATAGATAAAACCAGATTAAACCGTCTCACACAACAGCTGAGGATAGAAATACAGGAAATAAAAAACGAATCGTTGAACATCTACCTTAAAAATCTGACAAACCACAAAGACACTGACTATTCGATATGGAAAGCAACCAAAAAAAATCAAAAGACATATAATCCAGGTGAAATATAAACGGTTTTAGTAATAAATATCAAGCAGAGCGCAGATGCCTTCACAAACCACCCCGAAGAGATGTTTCAATCGAATGAATAACAAGTACAAAATGTAGCACTGGATGCAGAAGATGGAAGAGAGAAGGAAGGAATAAAATTGGTCATTCCACAAGAAGTGGCTAAAGAATTAAGGAAAACATAAATCCTAATAAAACTCTAGGATTTGATCTATTAACAGGGAAAGTTTTGAAACACCTAACTAAATAAAAAAGGAATATTAAAATTAACTATCACAGTAAATGTAGTATTACAATTAAAATATGTACTGAACGTGTGAAAGGTAGCCGAAGTCATAATGACGTAAAAGCCTGGAAAACCGCCAATGAAGCAGCATCATATCGGCCAATCTCGCTGTTACCGATCATTTCAAAGCTATTTGAAAAAGTAGTACTCAAAAGGTTCAAACCAATAATACAGAGAAAAGAAGTGATACAAGTGATAACAATTTTCTGAACTTCTGAAGTCTTACATCGCAAACAGACTGTACAGCATCAATCAAGAAGAAAACTCCGACTTATACGAAATTAAGGTAGGGTCAGCACAAGGCAGTGTACTGAGGCTAATACTATATCTATTGTACACGACTGATATCCCGTCAACAAACGAGATAACAATAGCCACGTTCGCGGACGACACTGCAATACTAGCGGTAGGGGAAGGAACTGAGAAAGCGGTAGAAACATTACAACAAGCCCAAAACCAGGTGGATAAATGGACAAAACGATGGAGAATAACACTGAACGAAAGCAAGTTAGTATATCAACTTCATGAACAAGAAGGATGATTGCGTGCCACTGACACTCAACAATGCCAAATTACAATGAAAAGAGCACACAAAGAAAAAAAGAGAAGAACTAAATGTAAAATATAGGAAAATATGTTGGCTGCTGGGAACAAACTCACAACTTTCAATACATAACAAGTTACTTCTGTACAATCAAGTTCTAGAATCAGTATGGAAATACGGTTTTCAACTTTGGGGTTGCGCCAACATTACTATCAACGATAAATCCAAAATTTCCAGAACACAGCGTTGAGGAATGTCACAGATGCACCCTGGTACGCTCGAAACAGTGATATCCACAGGTATTTAGGGATAAAAACCTTGACGGAGGAAATAAGGACCTTACCCACAAGCATTAGACCAAACTTCATCATCAAGTAAACGTCGAGATAATTCAACTCCTCGATCATATAGATCGAATGGGAAGAATCAAGAGGACCAAATCATTTGCGCAAGTGTAAAGAGACATGAAAGTGTCAATGAATAAAGTAGAGCAAAAGTGAAGTGGTAACACACTAAGAAAGTGTTGCAACACAGATCTGGCAGGACACTAGTGGATCAATTCGTAGCATAATCATTTAGTTAATTTCAGTTAGATAATAATTACTGGTCAATCTTCAAGGCCTAGGGTAGTTGCGTGTAATACCATATATTAAATAAAAAAAGATTGATACCGAAATAATCTCAATTTTTCATCGTTATAACTGAGATGATTTCTTCTATAATAATTTTATAATTAAGCTCTGCGCACTATGATCAACGCTGAAAAAAATTTAATACCTCATTTAAGATTTGCAACAAATCAGGTACTCATTAATTGACCAGAAACAACCTCAGCAGCTAATCATAAAAGCAAAAATTGCGCAGTACTGCTAATAGCTAGCTATTAAAAGTAAGAAAAACTTAGAACCTTATCATAAAAATTGAGGTAATATCCGAAACGCATTATCATTACTAAGACATTTTCAACGCCTTATGATTCAGACTGAATCGAACTCATTACTTCATCCGCTCTTTAACTTTCCGTCGTTTAATGTTCTTACTTCCTTATTAAAAACAAACCAAGCTCACTCCAACAGCATTAAAAATAAGGCAAATTCGGAACATCGTAATTAAAGCCGCATCAATCATGGAACCCGAATATTAAGGCATAAAGTAATCCAGTTATCCAGTAACCCATAATTAACATTGTCATTAGTTTATTACTCCATGCATAAGACTAGGGCATATACAGTAGCTCATCATTAACTCTAAGATAAACACAGTAGCACATTATAATGATTGAAAACGACTCTCTACCTCTTTAACAAAGTTAAAGCAATATCAGTATAACATCATTAGTATTGAGAAAATATTTATTAGAAAACTCATTAATGTCCATAGACCTCATAATGGGATAAGGTAGATATGTCGTTGAATAAAACTGAGGTCAACTCCTAGAAAATAGATTAAATCTTGTTACAAAGATACAAAATGTTAACGTTTCCGATGCCCACTTGGGATCATTCTCAGATTAAAATAACCACATATAATCGTCTAACATGTTCAGAGAAAAACAAATAAACTTACCTACTACTGGTTTCTCATATTAGGTAAATTTATTTGTTCTTCTCTGAACATGTTAGACGATTATATGTGGTTATTTTAGTCTGAGGATGACCCAAGTGGGCATCGAAAACGTTAGCATTTTATACATTTGAAACAAGATTAAATCTATTTTGTGGGATTTGACCTTAGTTTTATTCAACGACAAAATATTTATTGTCATTGGGGCAAATTTAGTACCTCATTATAAAAGACTGGGGCAAGTACCATTCTTATTCGGACACATAAGGGCTGTTTAAATACTCTCACCGAATGAGATGGTAGTCAACTTGGTGCATTGTGGAACTATTTTAATGGTTGATGTGCTAGCTCCCCGACACTTTACCGTGATTGTGTATTCAATTATATAATAAAGCGTTAAAATGAATTATACGATTGAAAATCCCGGTAAATGTAAACTACGTGCTGTGATAGGTTTCATCTATGCAAAAAACGACAACACTACTAAAATTTACCTACAAATTTGCTAGGTTTGAGGTCTAGGCATTATGAGTGAAGGAAAGGTTAGATGCTCGTGTAGAAATTTCAGAGATTGCCGTTCGAACGTCCACGATGAAGAACGACGTATACAATAATTTGTGAAAATCTACGTTTCACGGTTTCAGAAATGTCCGTATATTTTCCCCATATTTCACTTACGGTACTGTATGAAACTGCCACGAATAGGCTGCAGTACCACAAACTTTGGGTGCTATGGATGCCAAAGATGTTTACAAAAGCCAGCGAATGGTCTCTGCACTGACCTTCCCGCGTCGCTACGAAACTGATGCCGATGAATATCTGAATCACGTTGCGACTGGCGACGTGTCTTCGATTTCTTACATAAATGTTGAAAACCAAGCAACAATCAATGCATTGGAAGCATGCGAGTTCCCCCAAAGGCATAAGGTTCAAATAAAAGTTCGAAAACGGAAAGCTTATAGCTAGTGTTTTTCAAGGCAGGAAAAACGTATTGTTGTTTGATTTTCTGGAATGTTGTGCGAAATATAATGCAGAGCTATATGGTGACTCCTCAACACAGTTGAGAAGGGCAATTCAAAGCTAAAGATTTGCTGACCTGTGAAGTCGTCCTTTAGCACGATTACGCCCGACAGCACGCGGCGGTTCCCACAATTAGGAAATTTTTAACCATACCCCAAGCAGTCCCGACTTAGGGCCGAGTAACTAGCACCGGTACAAATTTGGTTTTCGTCACAGCCGGCAACCTTCTAAAACAAAGGTATACAAAAACTTGTACCAGGATATGATAAGTGTTTAAATTCGAAAGATTATTATGTGGAGAAGTAGTTTAGGAGTGTATCTAAGATTTAAGCTTGGGACCTCGGTGGTCTAGTGCGAGCACGCATTGGCCACTCGAGGTCATAGCAAATGCAGTCGCTCCGTTGGGGCGATCGAATCCCGACTGGGGCGACCGCATTTGCTTAGTTAAGTTTAGGGTGCATGTTGCATGAATGTTTAGCATGTAAGAAACGCCCGCATCCCCCTGAAGTAATGCGAAAGCGGTTCCGGGGGGGAACGGTAGTATGAATGAGTGAGAAAAAAAAAAGATTTAAGCTTAAAAATTTTTTGTTTTTGCTTTACGGCAATCGGCCCTTTATTTCCGAATAAGCTTCGCATAATACCTCACCAGTCGTATCTCATCGAGATTTCTGTATATACTGTTATTATGAGTAAATGTGAAAAAAACGGTAGTAACCCATCATTAACGACGCGAAAATGCCAGAATCTTAATATTAAGAATAACGCAAACTTATCCTTGAAACTTCAACTTAAATTATCATTAATACTGAGATAACCTCTGTATTTTATCAGCTAAACTGACACAACTGCAGTATCGAGTCTCAATAACTAATCAGTAATTTTGAAAGTATATTTGTTCCTCATAAATAAGGCAAGAATAGCTAAGAACCTTATTTATAATAATGATTCGCATAAGTCTATCAATTTCTGTAATTCCTAAAAATCATTAATTGAACATTACAGAGTGCTTGATTTCTACAAGGTGGCCGAATGTAATAGATTATGTTTTTACATCAACCTACCTTTGATCCTGGCAATTTTTTTAAAAGCTTTTGCTCGCTGGTTTATTTGAAGAAGTTATTTCAAAGGCGTTCGATTAATAAGTAATAGCTGTTAGTTTGTATTACGAGGTGTGTTCAATTGAAACCCATCTTTGCTTTATAAAAAATTTATTCAACAATTTAATTGCAAACAATTACCGTCCAGTTAAGGCATCTATCCCATTGTTTTACTAACCGACATATACCCTGCTCATAGAATTCTTGTAGCTGCTGATTGAAGAAGTCTTTCACAGCTATATGTACTTCTGCGTCAGACTCAAAATGTCGACCTCTTAACGCCTTTTTCAGCGGTCCAAAAATATGGAAATAGCAAGGCGATAGATCCGGGCTATAGGGTGGATGCTCTAAAACCCTCCATTTCTTTCGTTGAAGATTTTCTTTTACCAGATTAGCAACATGAGGCCTAGCATTGTCGTGCAATAAAATGACCCGATACGCCAAAGGTTTCTTGGACGTTTCCGTCTTATTGCTTGATGAAGCTTGTTGGAAGTTTCATTGTACAGATTTGCATTAACATTTACTCCAGGTTCCTTAAACTCTATCAACAAGTTTCCTTCATGGTCGAAAAAAAAAGTTAACATCACCTTGTCTGCAGGAGGTTGAGCTTTAAACTTCTTCGGTGGTGGTGAACTTGAATCTTTCCACTGTATGGACTCTAACTTACTGGATGACTCGTAGTAGTGGCACCAAGTTTCATTACCAGCAACTATTGACAGAAGAAAGTCAACACCATATTGCCTATAGTCTGTGATGTGTTGCAGAGATAATCCCGCTCACAAGCATTTTTGTTCATTAGACTAGAGACGAGGAATCCATCGCGCACCAACAATTTTTGAAATTTCTCCTATTGACTCTTCGATTTTCTCTAACAAGGCCTTCCACACATACCATATTGTTTTCTGTTAATGCAGTACACCGTGCACCTAGTCGCGGCTAATCCGTAGTCTCTTCGCTTCCAATCTTAAATTTTCGGTACCAGTTCTTCACAGTCCTTCACCACCAGAAACTTATTAATGTGTTGCTTACAAACACTACTGACATTTACAAATGTGATTTGAATTATTGCAATTGTTTTCAAAACTAAGTTGATCAAAGATGGGTTTCAGCCTCGTAAATATGTATGCTCAGTTTCATATGAAATGCAGCACCCATTAAAAATAAGGCTACGTGTTTGACAATTTGCTAAAATAATGCTTTATTATTACATATACAATGATCACTATTTCCATTAAAAAAAATCAAGTGGTTGTGGTGTTCATCTACTGTCTCAAATCAACTTGTTGCTTAGAAACTAAACAATATCGTTCTTTCTTTCTTTATCAATTCCTCTTTTACCTTACGGTGTCGAGGTTGCCATTTATACATTTGAGATTAATTGAACTTTGGACTTGCAACATGCTCCTGCCGCTCCCCTCAACTACATTCGCTCCATCCATTCTTACTATATGTGTTAATTGCGTGTATGATGTTGTGTGTGGGCTTGTTACTTCTCCTGGTCAGCCAGTGGTTAGGAGAAGCGTCGTTAACCTTCCAGTAGTCGCACCTTTTATCTGGACACCAGTAGTCGCAGTAGGTCTCTCAGACCCCTGGGTACTCTGACTTTTTGCACTCATACTAATTGAGATATATTGCTCATTACTGAATATATTTGTTTATTAGGATAATAACACACATTCGTCACAAAATTTACACTTCTAACTTTATTTGAAAATTCACAAAATAATATCAAAGCAAAATGTGCATTTCTTGACGTTATCTTAATATGTTCTGTTTTTTCAAATTTTACTTTAAAAATGCCATATATCATTATTGAAATAATGAAAATAAGGTTCATTTAGTGTAAAAAAAGGAATCAAATGATTTAAATCAGCTCAACCATCACCATCAATATGTAATCACTTACAAGTACACTTCACTTGGTTCACAGGTGGTAATTCTCAAAAGAATACACCTAAACTAATGCGCTTTCGTATGAGCATAAGAGAGTACTCGATCGAAAGGTACTGAAAACGACCAAGCGTAAGATCAAAAAATTACAGAATTATAGCTGAAATAAGAATTGTCAGATCTGTGAGACCCCATGCGACTACTGGAAGGTTAATTGTAACCCAACGTCGAATGGATTACCACGCTCGATACCGACTTTAGGAATTACAGAAAAATTTCTGCCTATCCCAAGGTTTGAACCGAGGACTTTGCACTGCGTCCATAGCCCTCTTACCACTGGGCTATTCGGGGTTCAAAACAATATCTAGTAAACATTAATTAGTTGTTTCGAGATTTTGTTACATTTTGTGACAGAATTAATTTTTTAAAATACCCCCAGTAAGACAACCTAGAAATTTTAACCACATTTCCGATTTTGATAGATGTCGAATTATAGGCTTGAAAGAAGCTTGCCCTTTTCTTCGTGAAATTTGTAAAATGGTAAATCCGGACCATACTACAGTTGCACGAATATGGAAGAATCTCTTCTTTTGGACTGCGATCCTACCTTCCATTTCAACGGCCCCCTTTAACTGCGCATCACAAGGCTGTTAGGCTTGCTTAGTGTCAAGAGCGGCAGCATTGGAATCAGCAATGGAACGACATTGTCTTCAATGACGAATCAAAATTTTGTTTGTTGGCAAATGACTGCCGTAGGAAGGTACTTCGATATCGAGGAGAAAGACGAAATCTAGAGTTTTTTGAAAGACGCCATACAGTTTTAACACTTGGAGTTGTGGTTTGGGGTGCGATTTGTTGCGATAGAAGATCACCTTGTGTTCGTCCAAGGCACTTTAAATGCTCATCGCTACCTATATTCATAATGTCCTGGAATCGGTGTTAGTACCATTCATGCAGACGTTGCCAAACGGTATTTTCCAACAGGATAACGCACGTATGCACAACGCTAACATTACCAGAACGTACTTCCAACAAGCACAATTGCAAATGTTGCCCTGGCCTGCACGATCATTGGACTTATCGCCGATCAAACATCTTTGGGACATGATGGGCCGGCGACTAAGATTATTGCCAAGAGCTCCTAACAACTTAGACGAGCTGAAACACCAACTTGAGGTTATATGGAACGAGATACCCCAGGAGAACATAGACCACTTGATAGAAAGCATGCCACGATGAGTAAATGCTGTTTATGGCGTTGTTACACATTATAAATTTTGTTTTCGCTGTTGTTATTATTTTCGTAATAATTGTTAATCTTTTTTTATAAAAACCTAATCATTTCATACGCAATAATGAAATATTATTTTAGAAAAGTTTCAAACCCGTAGCTTTATTTTTTAGGGGTGGTACATTTCATATGAAACGATGTGTATATTTAATTTAATTAATATTCAGATTTACGATTCTAGCACATCATTTTAATGCGTTTGTGATCAATTGTAGTTTGAGTTTGAGTAAAGATTATATCATTAATGCCCGATTGCACCGTTTATATTTTAAGTGTCACTTAGTTAAGAAGGCCTTAAAGATAAGTCGCCCTTAAAGTCTACTCGGATTGCACCACCCAAAATATTTTGTAGCTTAGCTAAGGAACACTTAAGATTGTATTTCTAGGGTTTTTCTTGTGATCGCGTTAGCGACCAACTTCACACATATAAATTAGTGGTTGTTTTGGTTCTTCTAACCTCACATTGCCACGCCTTCGTTGGAATTTGAAAGTTGTGTGCCGGTAAGTTTATAATGAATTCCAGCACACCAAAAAGACTCGCAGTAGCAATTTTGTACCCGAAGAAAAGGCGCTGTTCCTGTCTTTATTAGCGGAACATAAAGACGTTATAGAAAGTAAGAAAGCACAAATTGTCGCAAGAAGTTAAGAAAAATTTTTATTACGCATTTACCAGGTGAAGGAATTTTAAAAGGGGTAGTTACCATCGAAAACGAGGAACTTCAAAAAACTGATTCTTGTCCAATCTAATACTTTCTTCATTCCTGGGCATTTTTATAAATTGTGGGTAAAGTGCTGCAAGCGCAACCCTTCCAGTTATCCTGCATGCAGTTGAAATGTGGACCCCAGCAAAAATCTGCCACACTCGACAAATGCTGTCCGGTGGCATAAAAAATCCCTATATAATCTGTGGCATAAAATCGTACACACTGGAAACTATTAAATATTGAATTATTAACAGTACCTAGGGAAGACTTGGCGTTTTATTTCTACTTCGAGTAGATATTTACATATATGTAGGTCACTTGGAAATTCTAACTGATTCTCTATTAATCTAAGAATTTCCAGCGTAGTTCCTGTAGTTAACCTAAACCTTCTGTAAAAATTGTCGTTGTTTAACGTGTCAAAGTAAATACTTCGCTGGTATATTTGGCCTTCATTATATTCCAAATCTTCAAAATCCATTATAAAATTACGAACTTCAAATGTCAACAATTCTGACAGTGACATTTGCAAACAGCGCATGCGTTGGTGCTTTTAAGGGTTACTTAAATTTTTAAGTGGACGGTTTCGACGGCTTAAATTTAAGGGACACTTACGGTATTTAAGTGAGCAGTTGTGGGCGGTGCAATGCACTTCGCTATTAAAGTGCTCCTTAAATTTTAAGTGTCGACGGTGCAATCGGGCATAATACAATTTAATTGTAATTGGGCCCGATTATGCGAAGAGCTAATATCTGCAACTAATTGGAAGTAGTTTCTTAAGGGAATTGTATATTATGCAAATATGCTAAATTATATATACCGCTTTAAGAAGGCGCAACTAGTGTTTTGTTAATACAATTGAATTCTGAACTAAATGAAACATAACATCGTTTTTCTTAGCTGGGGAGTTTGAAATCTACTTTGTTGCCTATTGCCACGGTATCGCAATTAGTGCAAGAAGTTTCAACAATTACAAACATTTTGCACTGCAAATTGGACCTGAATTTAACTTCATAAAGTACAGAAACATCCAACTGTTAATGGAATCGTAAATTCAACTCGGCATAATGAGAACAAAACCGATCTAAAACTTTTGACGAGGATAAGGTGTGTTTTAATTCAAACTTGGTTCGTTGAACATGAAGAAGGAAAGTTTAATCAAGATCAACAGTAGCTGTTTTCTGTGATTGCAAAGGAATGTTTACGCGTGAAGGAATAGCCAACTAAATTTAATAAAAACTGGATTTCTCCAAACAATCCGATGACTAAAAAGGCAGAGGTTAACATTTACATTTTAAGAGCTCACAGAAGTTAATGTGAATTTCCAAGGAACTGAAGTGTGGTTATGATTAAAGTTAAATTTTGTAAAGACTTTTCAGCCTTGCACTGACATGCAAAATGTTTTAAAGCTTCCATCAGCCGCATTATAATTTCAAAGCAATGTCGACGAAACTAATTATATGGGAACTAGGCCACCCTACAGCAACGAGTTACTTGATATTCAATGGAAAGTAAATATTCGTTAACAACGAGACTTTTCTGAGCTTGAATGATACAGAAATATCACAACTTTCATATTTTTGATTATGTTGTAGGTTTGTAAACTACCACAGACCTTACAAGAACAATATCGATCGTGCAAATACTAAATTCTGAATAGCAGAATTGTTTCAAAATAAACTTCTATTGCTATGAGACAAAGTTGGCACAAAGTACAGATTAATTATTGAATTGTCTTTTAGGAATAACAGAAACAGATTTAACAGATCATGCCAAGTTTAACATCTCTTTATTATTGTCAAGCAATAATCAATACTTGACAACTAACTTTATGCATGCGGCGGCAAGTGGACTTGCGCTGTACAGCATCATAAGAGATGAACTATTTACATGAAATTGATTTGATTGAGAACAGCCAATTTAAGAAAGAGAAATTTCAGGTTGAGCTAAATATTTCAAGGTAATAGAAGAAATATTTGAAGTACTCAATTTAATCAGTTACATGTGCAGATGTAAATTTGAATAGCACTCAATCAGAAAAAAATTAAAATTACCTAACAAGAACTTGGAAATTTATTGATATGGCACCAGTAGGTAAATATTAGTAAACGAATAAGTTAAGGTCTATGTCAGAACGTGGGGTAGAATGCGAGACACTTGCCCAAATGGGAGACTCGAACCATCAACATGTTTTAATTCAAAATTAGCCGATATGACGGCGATTTTGTTTACAAGATGGCGTATTAGTGTGGCCACCATCTCGCGGAGTTTAACGATATTTGATAGAACGGTTTAGTTTTTTCAGCAATAGTATTTCAAGCATAATTGTAAAAATATTCAGTTGTTTTCAACACTACTCCGAGGGCAAACGAGGTAAGTAATGCTATTTATGCTTAATTTTAGCTTGGTTATTGCTTTTTCTGCTGGGGATAGTGAGTTTTTGTTGTCTTCACAACCTGTGGAGCTACACAAGTGGTTAGTGATAGTTTCGTAGGGCGGTAGAGTTGAACGCTACGTTGTGGGGACAATTTACTCCTTGATTCAAGTGTCAATTACGATAGCAAATTTGCAAATGCGTTTTTACTAACGTGGCTTCAGTGCAATTTTAGATTTGTTTATATTGGAATAATGGCGTTTAAATACAAAAGAAGAGAAGGTTGTAAAGAAAGAGTGCCTTTTCTTCCCACACAATAAAAAATGTAGGTCATGAAATAGAGAGCGGTACAATAGACGCCAGGTTATACAAAATAATGTGGACTCGAATAATTGAAAGTTCGGATAATACGTAAGTGATATATTTTATTTCTAAAGTTAATAAATATTATAATAAATAAAAACACATGTCAGGAATTTTTTAATAACATAATACGAGTACATAGTGTGAGTACCTACATACCTAAGGTTGAATTATTTAAAATATGAATTAATAGTTGTTTGCTTCCACACATTTCTTCTGTTTTTGGCAGCAATATCCTTTCATTTTTTTATCAGCAAGACCTCACTTGCGGTTGCAATGGGTACTTACAAGGACAGCCTTTTAAGATTTTACAAACGACCACTAGGTGGCGCTATTGAGATATGTCATTACTATTTTTGTAAAATTTGACATTTGTTATTGTAAAACAGTGGCAGCATAGAAATTGACCGAGTAGTTTGTTTACAGTGAGCGTTTGAAAAAAGCTATTTTGTGAAAAAATGGAAATTTCACCTGAAGGTTTCCGTTGCACGATTTTTTACGATTTTAGTCAAGGCCTAATTCAGCAACAATGCATAGAATTGCTTCGTTCAACTTTTGGTAATGAAATACCATCGCAGAAGACTGTTTACAATTGGTTTCCAAAATTTCGTCGTGTTCGAGCGTCCGTCAGTGATGAATTTCGTGAAGGTCGACCAAAATCGGTTGTTATTCCAGAAAACATGGATGCTGTGGGAACATGATTGATGATGATTAGAGCTAGGATAGTTGGACAAAATAAAGTCTCGAAAAAGGCAGGCAAAAAGGCAAACAAAATATTGAGAAAAGCACTAAAAAGGCAAAAATAAACTAAAAAAAGGCAAATACGAAAAAAATGCAAAATTACCAAAAAATACAGAAAAAGTAAACAATTACAAAATTTGAAGAATACTTGTGGAAATTTAAAGAAACGGCGTTTAACTGAGACGGAAAAAGCAGCAGCAAAATATCTATTCAAGTTAAAATAAAAACAACTGAAATTCAATTAAAACTGTTTAATTAAAAAAATAGCATAAATACGTATATACAGTACTAACAATTTATTTATTATAGATACGCACATTATTCTTTAAACATTGGTTTCATTATGCTAGTCATCAGTAATTTCTCTGTGTTCTCCGAAGTCAAACAAGTTCTCTTGTCGCTGACAATTTGTTTGTAGCAATCACAGTGTTACCACGTTCGAAAATTGTGACAAACTGGCTGATTCAGTAGAAAACTTTCTCCTGACAATACTGGTCCGCTCATTAAAATTATTCTCAAGAAAATAATCCTTCCGAGAAACTTTCAGCCGGTAACAATAAAGGGTAAAACCCACTAAACCTCTGCCTATAAGAGCTTGGGAATAATACTTTCTACAATTTAATCGAGAAATTTAAAATGTGCCTTTTTCTTGGAAAATTGCTAGTACAATTTTCTTTTATATTGAAAATTTAAGAACTAAATTTCTGAAAATTTTAATTTGATATACCATAAAACGCACAAAAAGGCAAGAAAAATAGGAAATTCCCCAAAAAAGGCAGAATCTTAAAAAATACGCAAAAAAGGCAAAATAAAATTTGCATTTTTGAATTGCACGCATTCTAAAACGGATTTAAAATTGGGTCTGCCTTTAATCCTTCCATTTATTAATAAAGGCAATTTGCCTAACTATCCTAGCTCTAATGATGATGATGATGTGGCTTACAGTGAGATAGAGGCATCCTTAGGCATATCGAGGACTGCAGTACATTCGATTTTACATAAACATATATCTGTAAAGAAGATGTATTCCCGATGGATACCGCATAATTTGACCGAAGCTCAAAAAAAAAGCTCGTGTTAATTGGTATAAGGAAATGCTCAAAAGCAGAATTCATCCGGGCACTTTTTTGGCTTTTGCAATAGACAGATAAAAATTTGGAGGTGAGTCTTTGGTCCAGGATGAGTCCAAGGTATTTCGCTTCGGTTTTAGTAGGTACAGGTACGTCATAAATTGTTACAGGTGGGCAAGTGTTGCGCTTGGTGGTAAATGTAACTTGGACTGATTTTGTTTGGATGACGTTTGTTCTCCATCTGTTGTACCATTCGGTGAGAAGATTCAGATGAGTTTGTTGATTTTCGGAAGCCAATATTGGGTTTTTACTTACAGATAATACGGATTGCTGGATAATGTGCTTCTTATTTTGTAGAGAAGGCCCGCATAGCACACCTTATCGAATGCCTGTGAAATATCAAGAAATACTGCATTACAAAATTTCTTCTCTTCTATTCTCTTGGCAATTACGTTGACTACCCTATGAACCTGGTGAATTGTGGAGTGACGTGCACGGAATCCGAACTGAAGATTAGGTAGTAGTGTCAGGGAGTCATGCTCTTTATAGATTCTTTTTAGTAGGAGTAATTCGAATTATTTACTTGTTATGGACAGAAGGCTATAGGTCGATAAGATGTAGGTTCGTGTGGAAGTGTTTGCGGCTTGTGGATCATGATGATTTCAGCGAATTTCCATATTTTATGGGAAAGTAGGATAAACTTAACATTCGGTTGAAGATGACTGTTAGAAGAACTACCTATTCGGGGTAATTGCTTCAATATTTGTCCAGTTATTATGTCGTAACCTGGGCCCTTACGTGTGCTTATTTTATTTATTTCTTTCTTGACTTCTACTGGCGAGAAGGGTTTTATGGGAGCAGAAATTTGGCATGGTGTATCGATAAGTCTTCTACTTCGTTGTCAATGCAACGTGGCTCTGGTTGAAACACTTCAGTCAGATGCGTTGCAAAAGTATCAGCCTTGTCTTTGTCGGTGCGCGACCATTCACCATTAAGTTTACTGATTAGGGATACGGGTAGCTGGGGTCTTTTTTGCTTTTTTGTAGCCTTCCACAGTATGTGATTATCTGGGGATAAGTTGGAGTTGTATTGTTTGGCTATTGTTTTGGGCTTTTTTGAGTGCTGTTTTTAATTCTCTAGATAGCCTATTGTAATTATGTTGGTCAGCAATGTTTCTTGACCTTCTTGGCCATATTTTTCTAGTTCTGCGTTTCTGAGCGATTAGTTGACGGAAGTGCAACGGTATGTTGATAGTATTGGTTGTGGCTTGGCCATTCTGTGGGGTGGAGCGCCAGGATGCTTCTTGCACTAATCTAATAAAATATTGTGCTGCTTCATCCAGATCATCGGAATTTGATTCGTAACTTGAGATTTATGTTTACTTCAATGTAATCTTGAAAATTATTCCAGTCATAATTTTTGAGGTTAACTTAGGGGTAGACGACTTATTGACGACAGTTGTGCTGATGCTGGCGATGTCTGGGGTATGGCCAGATGAAAGATCAAGGTTAGATTCTATTATACACTTGCTTCTAGGGATTTCACTTGTTATAAGGAAGTCAAATAGATCAGGGAGCTTCCTAGGGTCTGTGGGCCAATAAGTGGGAACTCCATGAGTAAGGTGGTCGTAATTGCTTTCGCTCATAGTAGGTAGGAGGTTTCGGCCTTTTGTGGTAACAATCGCCCCCTACGACAAACTTATTTCCAAGGGTTTGAAAGAAATCTTTGTATTTCTCCGATGATATCCTATGCCATGGTGGGCTGTAGATGGCACTAACCTTAATGTTCTATGGTAGAGTTCTTACTTCGACAGTTGTTGTTTGAATTTTGTCTGTTCGGTATTTGGGCAGTATTGCCAGGGTGGGGAGTATGGTATATGGAGTATTGCGGAATGAAAAACGTTCGATCTGTGAAATGAGACTCAGAAATAAGCAAAATGTCAATCTTATTTAAATTTAAAAATGTTATAATTTCTTGCTTGTGATTAAGCGTCCCAGGTTACAACAAATTCAGAGTATGTGGGCCATTATTGATTTAAATTTCCGATGATTGTCGTTAGTAGTTTTAATATATAATAATATATAATATAATTTTTGTTGTAAAAATACCTTAATTTGCTGAGTGTACTTTTAATGTACTTACATAACTTAGTATGGTCATGTCTCCCCAGATGCTGGTTCACCTCTCCCGCTGGTTGGGGAAACATGACCCAAATGCCACCTTTTTAAGTTATGGTTTCACCATGTGTATTTGAAAATAATTCCAAAAATATAAGTGTATATTGATTTTAGAATACCTTTACGATTACAATGCCTCTTAATATGGCCATTTTGCAGTGACGAGAAACTGTTAAAAAAATTAAATGAAAAGTTGTTCAAATGTCCCGCACTCCCCTTACTTTTTGAGAGCCTGTTAAAGGAAGGGTAACTTCAGCGGGACTTTGTTCCAACCCTTTTGCTGACCTTTAATAATCCATTGACGTGGTCGTAACGGATGGCTGGAAGTTCTTAAGTTTATTTAAGTTAAAGTTTCTAATGGGCCAGATCTTACGGTTAGTCACTGGGGAGACCTAATTAGGTTTAGCAACGTAGAGCTAAATAAGGGGGAGAATTGGTAACGGATAAACGAATGAACTTCGATATTCAGAGTAGAATTTAGCTATCTGATTGATAGTATGTATAGACGCAGTGAACCTAATTAGATCATTCTTCTGATGAATGTGTTAAGGATAGTTCTACATACTTTAACTTTGTAGGACAAGAGTATCACCTACTTTAGTCTAGTACAATTTAATTTTCTACAGAGTAAATTTCATATCATAAAATCAGATTTTATTTTTATTAGAATTGCGAATAAAATTATATCATACTTTGTGAGTGCAGTCTTGATGTATTGCAGGCACCTCCACACTTTTAATAAATTCACTTTTCATGCTAACATATCAGGTTTGGATCATTCATCTTGGGATTACATTATCCTGATTCCGCGACAAGGGTTTTAAATTAGCGCTGGTTTCGCTTACGATATTAAACTTCCATCGTGCCAGTTAATAATTCATAACCTAGCCGCGTTGAAATTTGCTGCGAAGCGCAATTTTAAGGAGACTCTAAACGGAAGTAATTTTAAGATGGTAAACATCCAAACTATGCTACTGCTAATACAAGCTCCTGTATATATTGCAAGGACAACAAAGCTTTAGTGAAACCACCTTCCATGCAATATTACTCTATATATTATCTATATTGCGAGCAAGTGCATATCGTTGTTAATTTAATTGCATAACAGAGCCATGCATGTGTAAAGCTTCTGCGAACGAATGACTTATTTTCCAAGGTGTGTTATGCAAAACCTTAACGAAGAGAGACGTAAATAGTAATTATGATTTTCCAAGAGATTATGTTACGTAGTGCTAATTTTAGCAGAAAAAGCACGTTACCTGAGTGTTAATTTAGAAACATAAACTTGTCAGGCAGTAATTAGCTTTAATGAATTTTCATGAAATTTCTTTAAGGCGTGTTTTGCTATTTTACTGCATGACAAGGTTAGAATATGATTTGTTTGAATTAAATCAGATTTGCCTTAATTTCAAATTTTTGACTTAACTTGTTTGAAAATTTTATAACAAGACAAAATAAACTTAAACTAGAGATACGATAATATCACAGGCTATTCAACAAAATTTGCTTCTTTCGGAGTAACTGAAAGGGTCTCGTTTCTACACCGGCCGGTTCTACACTGGCCGTTTCTACGCCAGAAATTTTAATTTTATTAACAAGCAAAAAAATCCCCGAAATAAATATCCTGTAACAAATTGGGAATACAATACTAATTTGTTTGTGAAAGAAAAAACAATCCGAGGGCTGAGCACATTATTTGTTGTTGGTGTTCTATATAATAAGTTACTTTTTTTCCTTAGGAATCTACTACTTCATACATGGAGGTAATCAGAAATTTTAATCCGCTTATTATTTCCAAATAATCTTTGTTATTTACGTGTCAGTGTTCTAAACCAGATATACACGAGTCATTACTCATTAGTATAGCTGGGAAGATATGCTGTAAAGATGGAGCATATATGCTCTAAAATATGCTACAAAAAGTACCTTATATATGCTATAAAATTTTTTATATGCTGCAGAAATTTTCGTGTTTCTTTAAAAGATGTTCAAATAAAAACAAAGGTTAGTACCTACCTACAATAATCTTTAATAATCAAGAACAGAACACAAATACAACATACCTATTAAACAAACTTTTAATTATAAACTAATGAAAAACTACTTATTAGTTATTTATTACAATAAATAATCATATGCTTTCCTATGTTATCTACTAAAAAACTTTGACGTTTGTCTTGTAATATATTTTTATACATGGAAAACTTTCTTTCGACATCATAAGAAGTAAGGGTAGTATTT
>JABXWE010032826.1:0-23433 GCA_014611495.1 Limonius californicus
TTTTATTCATTAATTTAAATAATTTTATTTCAATTAGTTAATCCCTAATTCGAGTGAGTTAATTGATAATTGCCACAATTTTATTATGCACAACTAATTGTAGGATGTGTAGATACGATTCATTTATCAGTAGATATGTGCATACAAACACGGAATATTCCAAAATAATAATAGGCTCGTACTGCTAGTACGTTTTATCATTTATATACAGAACCCTGTCATAAACCAAATCCAGGGAAATGCAGCAAAAGAAAATCAAAGAAAGAATATTCAAAATAATGTATATACTTTGTAGACCTGATTAAATACATAATTTTAATTGACAATAAAATAATTAAATAAAATTTTTTAACAGTTTCTACTTAATGTATTAAATTAAATGCCCCCCCCCCCATGACAATTATGTCATTTTACATAATACATCCGAATTTTCTTATGAAATTTCAAAAAATAACACCTGGTATACCCCAATTTAAGCCGATGAGATTAAGATCAATTCTTCAATTTTTGCTAATTTAAGTCAAAAAAAGAGAATATTATGAAACGATAAAAAGTAATGATGACCAGTACTTACTATTGTTTGTGCACAGGATGTTGCACAAATCAATGTCAGTGAGGGACCGCGAGGGAATCGATTAACTGTGTAAACTTGAAGTAGTAATATTTTAAATTACAAATATACTCTATATCTCGATATTGTTAGTCGATAAGCAAGTACTTATTTATTTTTCGTCTAAAATGGGAGATGTGATTGAAAGTTCTCCATCCTGGACGCTTTATAGCAAAGAAATTGTAATCGCAGGTATAAAACCGTAAATAAACGATGTTGGTCCGCCAACTGAAGGAAGAGAAAGTTATCTGCCATTTTTGTTCGAATTACAATTCAAACATTTTCAGAGGAAGCCACAGTGTAGAGAAACTCATCAAAAAAATCAAATTAGTAGGTAATGTTTTCTTCTTTTTGTTCAAACTAATTTAAAATAATTATTAATGACATTATGAGGCGGTCATGTGCTAGAAGTCAGCGCGTTAAACTTCTACACTGAAGGTCTGAGGTTCAAGTCCCAGTACCGGAACATCGGATTTTTTCTCTCTCGCAAGGCAACAACAAATCAGCGAGGTATTCTGCCTAGTAAATCTTCCCTGGAGTAGAAATATTTACATTTCCTGTGGTTCGTAGCTCACGTTAAGCTGTAGGTCCTCTGTGTCTGTGGTACTTTAAAACACAGAACGCAGGCCTAGGAGAGAAGATCGCTACGTCTCGTAAGCGTAAGGGACAAATGACATTTTGTAACCTAGCCTAACAAGATAGTAGAAGTAAAGAACCAAATGTTAATTACGCCTATTGCAAGTTAGATTTATTACTAATTTCGATTGGCTCGTGGTTAACACTTAAATGCACTTCACATAACCACAAGAGTATGTAAATATTATTTTAAATGATTCACAAACGAAGCATATGTAAATAGCAATAATTTAAGATAAACTTAAGAAAAAAAAAGAGCATTTGCGGGGATACCCAACTGCCACTTTAACCATGTTTAAGGTAATTAGGCGCACTAACCCAGGGGGCCGGCGGTTTTAAGTATTCTCCGAGGTACCAGGATAGCACTGTTTGAGCGAATATTTCGGTCATCCATCCAAGTGGTACCACGCGGATCGTCGCTTAACTTTAAGTACAATTTGGCCAGTACCCACATTTGTCTGCCACGCTGCTCCCGAAACTGAAGTGAAGAACTATCCCATTGTATGCCCACCGTAAACCTTGTGCATGCGATGCGAGCGAAGAGTTTCCAGTGATATTTTAATATTGACACATTTATTACACTTAGATGCATTGTTAAAAACATCCGCAAGTGTCACATTGGTGTGGTTAGCAGTAATAAGTTGCAAGGAAAAAGAATTAAAGCAGGTAAGTGAACATATTTCAAATTAAAAGTGTTTTTGTGCAACACGGAAAGCGTGCAGTGGATTGGAATTCACAGGTCACTCCAACTTTTTACATTTTGCGCCAGTTATGCACTATGTATAAATAGAAGAACTGGTACACATTTTTAGCATAACCAGTCCTTTAATGAACTTTAACGAGCATGGAATTTAGGGAATTTATATTAGTCTTAATAATTTTTATTTTATCAACGCTCGCTAAGAATATGCATAACATGAAACTATGTAGTCTAGCATAAGAAAAAAATTCAAGTCATCATTTTTGTTTTATTTATTGCATTTTTAAACCATTAACGTTGTTTAAAAAGCGTTCTGAATCCTCAAATTTTGAATCAAAGACACAAAATGAAAGTGAACTTTTCACAAGGAGTAATTTTAATTTTTTACAACATTATGGTAAGGTTGTTTGCTTTCCATCCTTTTCTTTCCTCTGCCGGAAGTGCGGACGGTTGGTTACGCTATCTCACAATTTATGTCGCGAAAAATTTCATACACACCATAATTATAGTGTAAAATTGTTTGTAACAATAAAACCGTAAGGACTTGGCGCAACTAAAAACTGTTTTCTTAATTAAATAGAAATAGACTCTATTATTAGAACATAAAAGTCAAATGGTTAAAGGCTCGACATTCCAATCGTAAATTTACGTGAGAATGGAAATTTTTCAAATTACAAATTGATTTAACTTCATAATCATCGATATTTTTCAACTTTTCAACCTTAAACTGCCAGCAGCCAAGGGGTTAGTTGCTGCTTTAAGGTTGTTTTTTGTATTCGTCAAAATTTGGCATACGAGGGAATTAATGGAAAACAGCATTCAGAACGAAGACTGTATAAAGTAGATGTTTTATACTGAGTGGCCCATCGAAAACGAAACAGGCGTGTTTTGTGACACTAAACCTCAAGTTTTAGTTCCCCTTCGGAAATGAAGTCCAAAGTTTTAGGGTAGTAAATGTTCTTGAGGATTTATGGAATGGCATTGGTTAACCATACCTTGCGGTAAACATGTTTTTTCACACCGTATTTCGTAGTTATATTCTTTGAACATTCCAACTGATTTATTCGATTTCAGAAAAAGTTGAAATAATTGAATTTTTATTCGTAAATAATGGACGCGTCAGTTGAAATTCCCAATTCTTTAACCAGCAGCATGCAAATAAGCATTTTAATCGCCAGTGTGTCTTGGAATTAGTGGATAAATTTCGGGAGACTGGGTCTGTCACAAATAAGAAGCGAAATTCTGAAAATCCGATAAGAAGTGAAACGGTTAATGCCGCGGTTGCCACGTTGTTGCCGATCCTACGTTGAGTACAAGGCAAATGGCTATTCTGTATTTCTGTCTGGTATTAATCGGACCAGTATTCAACGAGTTTTGAAACACCACAAGATTTATTCGTACAAGAACTCATTACAGGCGATTTTGACCGCCATTTACAGTTTTCTGGGAGTATAAGTGAACGGGCGAAAAATAATCCAGATTTTCTATTTAACGTCTATTTTTCCGACAAATACACTTTTTCGTAAATGATGCAGTCAATGGCCAAAATTGTCGCTATTGGCCAAATTCTAATCCGAGCATATTTCACAAAGCACGTACTCAACACCTACAAAAATTAAATGTTTGGGCTTGCATTATTGGTGATGGTCTCGTTAGTCCTTTTTTCGTAGCTAGTAATTTGACTGATGATGATGGTAGATGTACTTGGAATGGTTACAAGACATCATTGATTCAACCTTAACTGATATTATATAGAATGACGAACATTATTTCAAAGATCATTTGATATTCCAACAGCACAGAGCTCCTCCGCATTATGAACTAGTGGTTCGACAGTATTTGGGTCGCAGGTTTCCGGGTCAATGGATTGTGCTATTGAAAGACCGGCAAGGTCGCCAGATTTATCCCCGCTAGATTTACTTGTATAAGTAACTTAAAGAGTAATATTTACGCAACCCAATCTGATTCTTTACCAGATTTACGACAACGTGTAATCCACGCATGCCGTCACTTCACAAATACTTCAGAATGTGCGACAATATTTTGAACAGAACCTTTATTATGGACACTCGTGGTGCACATTTCGAACATTTACTACCCTTAACCTTTGGACTGCATCAAATTGTCTGTTTAACGTCTGTTTTTCCGACGAATGCACTTTTGTCGTAAATGGCAGAGTTAGCCTCCATAATTGTCTCTATTGATCAGATTCTAATCCGAGGCTGTTTCACGAAACACATGCTGAACATCCCGAAAAATTAAATGTATTAAATGTATAGATCCTTAAGTACATGGGTAAGAGAAGAATGGGATAGTGACATGCAAGTTAAAGCAAGAGTAGAAATGGCCAGAGACGGATTTAGAAACATGAAAGTAATGTTATGTGATAAAGAATTGAGCATCGATCTACAACTGAGAGTGGTTAATTATTACATATGGCCAATATTACTGTACAGCTCAGAAGCATAGACTCTAAAGGCAGACAGAAGCTCAAGAATAGAAGCATTCGAGATGTGGGTCTTCCGGCAAATGTTAAAAATCTCATGGACAGAGCAACGTACCAACGAGGAAGTCTTGAATAGAATAGGTAGAGGTAGAGAACTTTTACACATAATGAAAAGAAGAAAAGTCGAATATCTGAGGCACGTACTGAGGCATGATAGATATAGAAAATAATGATAGGAAAGATAGAAGGTAGAAGAGGAGTGGGAAGAAGGAAGATGTCGTGGCTCAGAAACATAAGAGAATGGACGGGGATCACGAGAGTCAGCACCCTTTTTAACGAAGCAAGGAACAGAGAAAGATTTGCAGAAATGACAGCCAACCTTCATTAGTTGGAGCGGCGCCTACAGAAGAAGAAGATAATCAACGAATACCGTCTAATCACTCTACAAATGCTTTAGAATGTGCGACGACATGTTGAACAGAACCTTTTTATTGTGTGGATGCTGGTGGTGCTGATTTCGAACATTTACTACCCTCAAAGTTTGCCCTGCACTTCTACGAGAACTAATGCTCGAAATCCAAAAATAATAGCACCATTGTAAAGCATATTCATAGAGCTTTCAAACTGCACTGCATTTTTTGATCCTCTTGGCGTTTAAGATTTGTAGGGTGAAAATCACCCAATTTTGAAGATGGAAGAAGGGTGGACGAAAATAGCCCTTTTACATGTCCCCTTAGAACATTAATTTGACCTGTTCGGGCATTTTTCAAAGAATTGAGGTTTAGTGTTTCGTTTAAACGTGGACCACCCTATATTATAGTCCTTGGAATTACGAGTTCTACACTATTTTAAAAATAAACAAATTATAGTAACGTGCTTCTAAAATTTCCTTGGAATTAGGAGTTCTACACGATTTTTAAAAATAAACAACTTATAATAACGTGCTTCTAAAATTTTTAAAACTTACAACCTGTTCGGGCGTTTTTGGAAGAATTGAGGTTTTATGTCACAAAACCCTCTGTTTCGTATTCGATAGGCCACCCTGTGTATATGACTCATTACTTTCAGTGGTTAGTTAGTTTCCATTATTCAAAGCCTTCCCGTTTACCTAAACCGATACAAACTATCTATTCCGGAAGGAATTGTGCTTCTACAGCCTCAAAACAATTTCACGTGACGCTTTCTTATTGCAGGCCATTGTTTAGTCTGCCACTAATTAACTTTATGTTTGATAGTGACTATTGATTATCACAACCCGTTGTTTAATCTTTATCCGTTTATTGTTCATGGAGACACTGTACCTTTTGCAAGATACTGTAAGAACGTTTTACATGCTGCTTGTTGTTCTCTTGTCTCCGTTAAATTTCTGATAAGTCTTCTCGGAATTTTGATTATAAAACTCGAAAACTTCCATTAAGTTCAAGCTTTAACATGTGATAAACCTATCCCAGTATACAAATCTATATGACATTATAAAGTCCTCCGAGGAAACCAAGGGAAAGGAACACTAAGAACGAAACGAAATGTGTAAGCCCAAGATAAATATTTTGTCTTACCTTGTGTAAGCTTTACCTAAAATTCGGTTATATCTATAACTTATGTATTTAAACATTAAACGGCATTCCGTTTTCCTTTTTATAACATCAGCACTAGAAAAAGATATTTTTGTTAATACTTTGTTTGTCAAAAATTAACAGTGTGAGTTTACTCATCGCAATGAATTGTTAAACTGAGTGTTCTACACCAACGATTCTCAATATTAATTGTATGTAAACCGGCAAACGAAAAAAATTGCGGACTGGGAAAGGAAGTGTCATAAAGCATTTCACATAAATAATGGTATGGCTCTACACCCCATGTAGGGGTTTGGCCTGTTCGGCGGAAGGTCAGAGCTCCCGTATCCTTGCTCTCACACCCGGTTATTGCGTGCCGAATTAATGACACGTGGTGATGCGGTGAGCATCACACATTAGACAACCGTATTATTGACTCTTGTTCATGCGAACGCAGGTACACAATTATTTAATGCGACTGAGTAAGCCACCCACCAGGCATCGAGTTGGGGTTTGAACTCCCGACTTTGCGCACCGGAGCCCAGTGCTCTAACCACTGGCCCACACTGGCGCTTAAGCATTTCGTATATTACATCAAAATCAAATATGTTCTTAGACAACTTTAGTCGATTTAAAAACAAACTTAGAAAATTATCCATATATTAGATCTTACTCCTAGTTTTTTGTGCGACACCTTCTGCTGCTTTACTTGTGTTACTTTTTCAAGTCATACAGTAACGTTTTAGCTAGACACAGTGCGGCATCAGAATCCATTCTATATTTGGTTTTTATTTTTAACATAGTTGGGAATAGTTTTTCACATAGATACGTTCTGGATAAATGTAGAGATTCTTGCTAGCTCTGGATATTCGTTCTTCATAGAAATCCAGAATTGTACAATTGATTTCAATTTTGAAGGTAGGAGGATGTCAGAGAGATTATATATTAGACGGCCGTAGATCTTCATTTTGGGAATAATACTGTCTAAAAGAGATTTTTATTCAGAAAGTTGATATCTTTGCTATTACTTACAACTGAATTTAAGAATTTGTTAAGATGGGGAAATATTATAAATTCTTCTTCTTCATTTTATTCCACAAAGTAAATAATTTATATATATATATATATTTAATAAATTAAACTTGTTAAGAAGAGAAAATATGTCCAATAAATATACCTACAAGCTTAGCCATTTAATCTTTTTCCAATAAAAAGAAAGTGGAATGAATTTTGTTGACGAAAATGTCGCTTTATTTCTTCTTGCAGTTCGCAAAAACGGCAGAGAACCTAGCTTGGAGAAGAAAATGGAGCTTGCAGAACCCGTACAAATCGTTGAAAAGCCTGGTGTTAAGCGCCCGACTAGGATTTTTCTTTCTTCTTTTCAGCCTTGTCGAGCCTAGTATCGAGCACAGGGCTCGCTCTTGACTCTCCAATTATTCCGGTCTTGTGCTGCTTCCACCCATTCTAACTGTTAACTTTGCGAATCGCTTTATGGTGTCATACCAAGGTGTTTGGTCTTCCCCTGGTTCTTTTGCCTGTCCATGGTCTCCATCTATTGTCTGTTATCCTTCGTACGTGTCCCTCATAATTGCGTTTTAGTTCTGTGACTATTTATAATGTATGTGACCTTACTTCTTTGTTTTTATCCAGTCATTCCTCTTCTTAGCCATCAGCGTTACACTAACAATCACCCTCTCCATAACTCTCTATATAACCCTTAATTTGTTGGATATATGTTTGGTGAGCGTCCATGTCTGTGCACCATACATCAATATCGGAAGTGCGCACTGGTGGAATATTCGCGTTGTTACATATTGGGATATTTTCATATTTTTTAGAATCTTTGACAACTTACCGAACGCAGCACAGCCCAACCGTCTTCTTTCTACGTCTATGGCTTTTCTTTTTCCATTTGAATTTCTTGTCCTAGGTATGTGTATTGTATTATTTACTATTATTATTATTTATGGGGGTAGGTTATCGTTGTCTTATCTGGTTCATTTTGAGTTCAATGCTGCTTTGCGCATGTTCTAAGTGTGTTAACATTTCATCTAGCTAGATCTTATATGTTGTCTGCAATTAGAACTATGTCGTCCGAAAATTTAATGGAGCCTTTTTCCGTTGATGTTAACGTCCTACTTTGACTAGTTTAGTTTTTTAAATATGCCTTCTAGTGCCATCGTAAAAAGTTTGCGCAGTACCGTGTCTTCCTGTCGTATGCTTCTATAGTTCAATTCTTTCATAATTTTTTATTACTGTATCCAATTTTCCAGTTGCATTAATATTCCCTCATTTTCCATGGACTGGCTAAGGTATCTGGCGTACCGACGGTTGAGAAACGCTCCATCTTGTATATTCCACAACTGTAAGATTGTGCTCCTTCTGTTATTGTGATGCACTATTATTAAAACAACCGGGAGGTTGTATCCAAAACACATGGAAGCACATAATCTATCATGTTCTTCTTCTTAAAGTGCTTTATCTTTTAGGAGACGTAGCGATCTTCTCTCCTATGCCTGTGTTGCGCGTGTAGAGTGCCACAGAGATAGAGCACCTACAGCTTAACGTGGGCTCCAAACCACGGGAAGTGTAAACACTTCTACTCCAGAGAAGATTTACTAGGCAGAATACCTCGCTGATTCCAGTACTAGAAATTGAACCCAGGACGTTCAGCGTAGAAGTTTAACGCGCTAATCTGTAGTCCACAACCGCCTCTTTATCATGTTGGGGGATTTAAAAGAAGACAGAAGGTAGATAATACATACATAAGTTTGGAAGCAACAATTTAATGAACTTCTTGTTTTCTGCTAAACATCAATTGCTTAGTAGAACCCATCGAAAAACTGAATAAGAGAAAGCCGTATGCGAAAATATATATTTGTATTGTTGCTTTTTGCTTTGTTTAGGAGAAATAACAGACAGGTGCATTTTTAGAATATATTACCATAGAACAGCGGTTCTCATACTTTCGTATTTCACGCCCACCTCCCCCCTTTGTACCTTTAATAATTCTGCGCCCCCTGCATAATGATGTAATATTATATAGTTACATGGCGTTGTCAACATGCTATTGGAGAACATCAAATTCTGCCAGTTGCGATTGATACTGTAGAAACTATGTTTGGAGAAAGTTTTACTAAGCAACATTAGTGCTTACCTCTGCTAAATGATACTGTTGCTCGGTGAATTGATGAGATATGGGAAGGTATGCAGCAACAACTTTTGTCTAAGCCAGCGGTTCTCAAACTTCCGGATTTCGCCCCCCCCCCCTTATTTACCTTAAACAATTCTGTTTCCCCCTGCATAATACAAGATAGATTAGAATACCTCAATACGCAGGAACTTATTTAACTCAATTTAGCAATATTGGCTACGCTGCCGATGTGGTGCAGTCGCGCCGCATTATCACCTGATCTACTGTTACCCGAATGTACGCGGCAGATACCGATACGTCTCGAACTTTCTGGATTGATGATACGCGACTACAAAAGCAGCGGCAGCGCATCGGTTGTTAGTTGTGACTATGTTATATAAGAGAGTTTGTCAATTGGAGTTCAAACGCTGAAACAAATTATTGAATATTTCCGTACACGTTTAGTAAATACGGATAGATTTTTAATTGGAGGCAAACGTAAGCTTACAGACGAAGAAGCTTCTATTTCATCAGGAACGCTCAGTACCAGTGCTAATCCTGTTATAAAATCAAAAACACGAAAATATGACCAAGCCTACTTAAACTTCGGTTTTACAAGCATTGAAATAAGTGGTGAAAAAAAACCTCAATGTGCTATTTGTCTCAACATTTTGGCTGAAGATAGCATGAAACCTAATAAATTGAAGAGGCATTTAGAACCTCTGCACAAAGAATATGTCGATGAGCCCCGTGACTTTTTTGCAGAGAAATTTCGATCTTTCGGGAAACAGAATACTAATATCCACAAAGCTCTTACAGTAAATGACAAAGCTTTATTGGCATCATACAAAATGGCTTATAAAATAGCCAAATGCAAGAAGCCACATACGATTGCAGAGCAACTAATTTTACCAGCTGCCACAGACATGGTAGCAACAATGTTTGTTGAAAACTGTGCTAAACAACTCAAAAATATTCCTCTGTCAAGCGATACAATTTGCCGAAGAATTAACGATATATCTGTGGATATCTAGCAACAGCTAGAACCTGAGTTAGTTGAAAAATTATTTGCCATACAACTTGATGAAGCAACAGATAGCAGTAACGATTCTCATTTTATTTGCTGTATCAGATTCTGTCAGGGAGCTGCGATAGTCGAAGACTTGCTATTTTGCAAGCCTATACAAGAAAGATCAACTGCTGTCGAGTTGTTCAGAATTACAAGTGATGCTATTGTAAGTGCAAACTTGCAGTGGAAGGATTGTGTTGGAATTTGCACCGATAGAGCTCAAGCCATGTCTGGTAGATATAATAGTTTACAAGCACTTGTGCTGCTGGAGTATCAAGAATTGAAAGAAATGAGAATATATGGAAAGGATGGGTATCAACAGTGACATTGTAGAAGAAATAGAACAATTGGTATGGTTCGGCCATGTGCAAAGGATAGAAGAGGGGCGAATACCAAGAATGGAAATGGAATGGATTCCCCCAAAAGGAGAAAGAAAGGAAGACCAGGGAAGTGCTGGCTCCAAGGAATACATACAGCAATAGAACAAAGAAATATACAACAAGGAGAATTGATGAATAGAAACCATTGGAGAAATCTTCTGGGAGCCGGAAGGGACCGACAGGACCTATGATAACGGAAATAGAGAGAGACAAGCACTTGTGAAGAAGGAATTCCCAGGAGTAGTCTGGACACACTGCATGATTCATCGGGAAGCTTTAGCATCAACATTTCCAAGTCCTGGGCTAAATATTGTTTTGATAGCAGTTATTAATGTAGGTAATTATATAAAAACCAGACCTCGCTGCTCTTTGCGATGATATGAAAGCTGAACATATATCATTGTTGGTTTATTCTTCATCCAGATGGTTATCACGCGGTGTTCAAGCGCTTCTACTAACTGGGAAATGAAATAGCGATATTTTTGAGCGAGGAGGGTCACAAGCATGCGCAAGAATTCTAAGATAATTTATTTCTAATGCAGCTCTCGTACTTAGTAGACATATTCGAAAAACTTAATTCACTTAATCTTCAACTTCAGGGAAATAATACAAATATATTTGATTTAAGTGAAAGGGTCAACGCTTTTTGTAAGAGAATACAGTTATGGAATTGGTATTGGACAATTTCTTTGAGATGTTACTCGCCGGAAGAGAATCATAAAAAGTTGTTGCTAAAGACAGTGGACGGTTATTATATTGTAATATAAAGCATATATGTTTGTATTTGGCGGCTAATGGTCGTCTGTTATTAGAATTAGAGCAAGCGGCAATGTTTAATGTTGATATGCAAAAACCAATCGAATCCAGTTGCAATTGTTTAACCGTATTAGCGTCATGTCGAGTTTGTGTGGTTCATTGAATAATCTTTCCTGCCTTTTTAAGGGCTTCTTTGTTCATTGTTTTTTTTATTTGTGTGTTACATTTGTGTTTTCAATAATAAACAACAATGCAGAGAAACCATTTAACAATAGAACAACGACATTTAGCCGTTGGTATGCGCCAAAGCGGTGATCACCAGGTTGACATTGCTGATATGTTAGGAACCACGCAGAGCGTAATTTCACATGCCCTTTCGCGCCTTAGAGAAACAAGTACGACAAGAAGACCTGAAAGTGGATCTTCTCGCATCACAACACCTAGTGAGGATCTTCTGGTAATTAATGCAAGAATGCACCCCTTTTCAACTGCTCGACATCTACAGCAAGTGCTCCAGAATGTCACGGGAAGTCGACCAACCAAACTGTGCGAATTGAGGTAGGACTTACATCATATCGCCCCCTGAAATGTCCTGCAAGAACTGTGACTCAACGAAGACATCGGGTGGAATGGTCAAGACGTAGGCTTCAAGAAGCGACACCGTGTGATGGTATCTTATTTTCGGTGTCCAGATGTTGCCGCAGCAATGATAGCCAGCGTCAAAGAGTATATCGTAGTACCGGACATCGTACTTTACCTCAGTATACCCCACCAGGCGTTGCCTTTGGTGGTGGTGGGCTTATGGTATGGGCTGAAATTCCTTTAGGGTGGCGTACTGATCTCTATATCTTTAATGGTACACTCACGGGCCAATGTTATGCCCAAGAGATCATTATGGACCATGTTCTGAACCGTCGCAAAGCTACTGGACGGTAATATTTTGTTTTTCTTGACGACAACGCAAGGTCGCATCGTGCTCGGTTTGTTTTAGAGATGCTTTGAGAAGATGAAATAAACCATCTTGCTCTTTCTCCGCTATTTCCAGACCTCAGTTCCATCGAGCTTGCATGGGACGTTTTGCAGAGACAGCTGGATCATCATAATCCAAGGCCTACTACTGTACAACAGCTGAGGGATGTATTGCCGGTACTATGGCATCAAATTTCACAAGAATATATTGATAATTGCATTGAGAGTATGCCAGCAAGGTGTAGAGAAACTATTACTGCCAGAGGAGGTGCCACGCGGTATTAGAATTTAACAAATTTAAGTTAAGTGAAAGGAGACAATAACGATTTTCACTGTAATATTGTTAAATTTCTTCTTTAAACGTATCTTTGTTGTAATTTTCATGTTCATTACTAAAAAGACATTACATTTTGTTGTTTTGGTAGCTTTTCATAATAAATGCAATTGGTGTTGCCTTTAAGTGTGTTACACTGCTATATCCCCGTTCATTTTTGAATAGTTGATGTCAACACACTTACGTCAATTTGTCCGAAACTTAGCTTATACCTTCCGAAAAAAATCTTTTGCCTGACTAGCGAAGTAGTCATCGACATCCTGTTTTAGTTTGTTATTCGAGCCTTTTGGTCTCGCAAAATGCTTTTCTGACGCATATGTTGGCGTTTTTCACAAATAGCCCTTCTTAGAGATTTTAGAGTATTGGCATAAGTTTCACCAGTAAGTGTAGTACTTTTAGGCATATATTCGATCAACAATATTTCCTCCTTGTCCCAAAAAATTGTGTCCATTAACTTGCCAGCAAAAGGTTGGGTTCAGCATTTCTTGGGAGGTGGATAATCCTTATTGCATGGATTCTTGTTTAGTCTCAAGATACCAGTAATGAACCCAATTTCGACACCAATCACCATGCGTGATAGAAACTCTAAATCCTTCTCTAAATTTGGCAAATGTTGGTCGCAAATTTGTTGGCGGTGCAATTTTTGTTGCGGAGTCATGAGCCTTGGAATCCACAACGCTGACACCTTACTCAAGCCTAATTATCGTGTAAAATGCTAATGACGCTTCCCTCAGAAACTCCTAATTCTGAAGATATAGTGCAACTTTCAAACATCGATCCTCCCACACTATAGCATCAACTTTCTGGCACATTGTTTGATTAGTAGCGTCTAAAGGTCTGTCCCATCTTGGGTCATCTTCAACGGATTCCCGTCCCTAACGAAATTTTTTACACCAAAATTTAACCTTGTAATGAGACCGAGATTCTTCTCCGTAGACCGCCGTCATCCTGTCATAGATAGTTTTTGGCCCGTTCCCTTCTTTTATCAAGAACAAGTGAACACAATATTTTTGAAACGGGTATGCAGATCCGAACAAAATTGCATATACATCTGCCAAAAACTTGCGAAAATGTATAATTAATAGCACAGGCCGTTCAGCCATTGTTTTCATGATTAGGTAGTTAAGTATTTGAATTCCTCTTGTACCTATGTGTTGTTCTAACCCCATTCCATCAATATAAAAATTCCTCTCGTACTTTATGCACGAGAAAAATTTAAATTAATATTTGTATTTTTTAAGTGCTTTAGTCTAAAATCAACCGCATAAAAAGGAAAAAGGCTTGAATCATGCATTTACATTTTACAAATAAAGTACATCGTCGATCTACAAACAACAAATAAAGAATTTTTTTTCCTCATATTCCTTCACTATACGAAGTTTTTATTCTTTGTATTAGTTTTCTGTTTCCCTTCTCGTGTTTTAAATAAATTCTGGGTATCTGGGAACATACATTAAAATAAATCTCTCATTATTCGATTTATATTAAAGAAATGCCTGCCAAATCAAAGAAGACAACCCAGCCTGTGCAGTCTGGCACTGTTATCTCATTTAGACTCAGTGTTTAAGGTTACATTGGAAATCCGTCATAATAACAATTTTAATATGTATTTATACATTCTGAAAACAAATTAAACTTGCAACAAACTAATGTAAAATACACGAAGCGCAAATGGAATATTGCTGTAGGTACTGATAAATATAAATTTGCTTTGCAAATTTTAGATCAGCCCTCCAAGAGTAACTTTTGTTTATATTGTAACTTCTTCTGTGCAATATGACCAAACAATTGTTGCAGTCTTAACATATACTGCTTGACGAACAATTTACATACCGTTATTACCCCGAAGAACCTTCCTGGAGAGCAAGTATTTCGTAAAAAATAACTCCATAGTAAATTGGTGCTCATAAATAGATAACTTTTTCATAATCGAATCGATTCTGTTTATCATTCCGTTTCGGATATTTCAATAGTGGATATTAAATGTAAGCCACTCTGTATATACAGTCGAACCTCGGTAAGTCAGGGAAAATCAAAAATAATTAGTTTTTTCGAAAATTCGAGTTATCAAAAATAGCTCAACAATACGTACATATTTAATCTTTATTATATTGTAAGAATCAGAAATACGCGCTATTCGATGTGTACAATGAATGCTATACTATACTATTTAAGTTCAACTGACATGCCGCCGTCGAAAGTGTAAATGGTCATTGACCGGAAGACTGCCACAATCACCATCGGGTTAGAGTAAAAACAGGAAATTATTTCTGAGAAATTTAACTTCGAGTTTCAGAAATATTTGCTAATAGCTAACCTAGTCTTTTTTCTCTCATTCATTCATATTACCGCCCCCCCCCCCGGAACCGCTTTTCGCATTACTTCAGGGGGTGCGGGCGTCCCTTACACACTAACCATTCATGCAGCATGCACCCTAAACGTAACTAACCGAAATGCAGTCGCCCCAGCTGAGATTCGAAACTACAGCGGAACGACTACAATTGGCCTCGAGTGGTAACGCGTTGCCGCGCTAGACCACCGAGGCCCCTAGCTAACCTAGTCTAGGGAATTATAAACAGTTTTGACTTATAAAGAAATTCGACTTAGTGCGATTAGAGTTATCGATAAAAAAATATAATCATTGAAATAGGCATCTTGTCGAAAAACAACTTCTAGTTGGAGTAATAAAGGGACCTTCGATGGGGCAGTGCGAACAAGCGCTGTCAGTCGAAGTCCCAGTGAAATGCGATCCGATCGGCTAAGGCTACCGTATTTCGCTTAGTTAAGTTTAGGTTGCATGTTGCATGAATGGCTGGTATGTAAGGGACGCCCCCCCCCTGAATCAATGCGAAAGCGGTTCCGTAGTGTGAATGTAAAAAGAAAGTTGGAGTAATAAATAAAATTGTACCACAGAGGATCAAGCTTTATACCATAGAAGATCAAGTTAGCAAGGTTCAATCAAACCTCATTCTTAATTTTCAGAACAAAATAACGGCAAACAAAATTAAAGTGTTGTTCTATTAACAGTACCTATTATTTGATGTTTGCATTAACCAGTATTTGTATTGCATTTCCGTAATTTACAGTGTGTTTTCTCATTTTCTGTATGCAATAATCTTGTATTTGGTTGCGTGTTTGTAGTCAGAACATCCTCTCTGGAAATTTGAATCCATAATATCCAATTTGTACATCTGTTTTATATTTATCACTCTCAATAGTTAAACATTACTAATCACGTGTTCAGTGCAAGCGAACACCAATTTTAACATAAAACTAGAAATAACCTACAGAATCTAAACTTGCAGTTTACTCTGTGTTACGCGCGATAATAAATCTAGATACAGATAACAGTAAATACGGGTCACGTGGCAATTAATATAATGATTTACGTTTCCGCCACGGAATATTTTTAAATTCAACTATATTTTTAATTTTTATTGTACAATGCCATGGGCGGGATGGCTCAGTGGTAGGAGAGCCAAGCTTTGAATGTAATAGTCCAAACGCTTCACGGTTCGAATATCTCCAGGGAAGGCAATTTTTGTAATTCCCTGGGTCTCGGTCTTAATTTGCCATTGGGGATCAAATCGTATCGTATTACGGTCGCATTAGAGGAGTAAGAAGACCATAAACAAAAAAAAAACATTCACACAACAGGCAAGCCAAGCATGGTTTCGCACCAATACGGTGACCCGCAGAGGCGGGCCCTGTTGTGCATAGCACAAACTAGCTTAGCCTTGCCTCATACCGCTTCGACACTGCGCAAGCGATACAAACGAGAATCATGATAATGATGATGATTGTACAATGCAAATGTATGAATTTCATTGGTACGATTTGTGTGTGTGTGTGTTCGTATGGTAGGAAATTATTAAAATTATGAACTTATAAGAGATTCATGATTATGTCCAGTTAAAAATAACACTAACAACTTATTCTGTATTTGGTATTTTTGCGTTAACTCTAGGTACACTTACCGAAAGTCGAATCTAAATATGAAACGTTTACTTTAAACTATTTAAGCCATGACATACCGAAAAGTCACTTTTTAACAACTTAGGTTAATTGAACAATGACACCAAGTCATTTGAAAAGTTTTTATTATACAAGATGAAACGAATTTCTTGTACAAAAGACTATCTCTCTCTTTTTCAGTGTCATCAGTTATTTGACTGGTTTGATGCAAACTTCCATTCTTGACACTTTTCTACAAGCTTCGTGATTTCAGCAAACGTTTAGCATTCGGTGTCCTTTATTTGTTCCATGTGTTGAATTCTTGGTCTTCCTCTAGCGATTTTTAGGTATGAAATGCATGGAAGATGGGTGTAGCCAATTTGAGCAATTGCTGTAATTTACAAAAAAAAACTTAAAACGTAGTAGTCGATATTTCCTTACTAATTATGTACTGTTAATTCAAAAATGCAAGCAGCACATTAAAATTAGAATATTACGCGATGTAAATATTTTCGGCCGTGTAAGATTCACCCTATATATCTTCTTTTTTTGTGGTGAATCGGCTAACAACACTTTTCTGTGCAGCTCTAAATTACTTAAAATTAACACTAGGATATTATGACGGGACACCTATAATCTATGGCATTACGTGTAAATACTTTGTTTCGTTAAATTACATAATATAATTCCTTCTGAAAAACAGAAGGACGTAACAGTTCCTTCCGTACATAATTTAAAATGACGAAATCTCGCCCGGTGGTCAATTAATTCAAAACAAATTTGTCATATTTTCTCTGGTGTTAAAATCTAACCATAAACAGTGCTTCTACCTTTAATAATGGCCGAATTGCGGTTTACAAATATAGCTGAATGGTTCAAAACCCAAATTGCGGTTAGCAGACTTCGGTTCTTATTTCCTGCTATAATCTTGCTACAATAATGTGTAAATTTTGATGCGTAATTCTAGTGGCGTAGATGTGACTTTCTCCAGTAAACAAATAATTCATTTTTTAATAGTTATCCTACTCAATACCAAAAATACATAGAATTAGAGCCACGTGACCCAAGCTTGTGGAGCGCCACTAAGAGAATACTAAAACAGAAAGAGGAAATTCCAACTTTAACCTCAGGATCCTAAAACTACAACACTGATGCAGAAAAAGCCGCAGCTTTTGCCAGACATCTCGAAAATGTATTTACACCTAAAACCACGTGTAGCACGATTACAGGGCATACATAATAAATCACATAGAAGTAAATCTGCCTGTTATTACCGAGCCTATTAAACCTGCAACACCTAATGAACTTAAAGCCATAATAATTAAACTCCCCGAGCGAAAATCGCCTGGCTATAACTTAATCCCAAACGCAGTCCTAGCACAGCTAACCAGGAAGGCTCTTGCCTATCTCTCCACGACATTTAACACATATCTCAGGATAGGTTACTTCCCAAGGAATTGGAAACATGCCCACATCATGTTATTCCCAAAGACAGGAAAAGGTAAGAAGTGTATTGAAAATACAGACCCATCAGCCTAGTGACACCGCTGTCCAAGCTTTTCGAAAAGGATATCCACTCTCGCTTGATTGACAAAGTATCGTCTCTTAACATCATTCCAATTTGGTTTCAGAAAGACATATTCAACAAACCATCATCTGTACGAATCACTGACGTAATAGAAGCAGGTTTCGAAAACAAGTGCTATACAACAGCAATACTTTTTGACGTAGCACAGGCCTTCGACAAGGTTTGGATAGAAGGCTTGAAGAGTAAGCTGCTCAGTCTAAACATACCCAATTACCTCAAATCCATAGCTTACTCATTCCTAGAGGACAGAACACTGTAAAAATCAATCTTGCAGTCTCCGAAAATAAGAACATAAGAGCTGGAGTTCCACAAGGCAGTATCTTGGGGATCACTGCTATTCAACATTTACACTTCTGCATACCTGCAGTTAACGCCACCTTAGCAACTTTCAAGTTGTGATCTCACACAAGCTATCTCTCAATTACGAAGGGCAATTGACCAAATATGTTCATGGTGGAAGTGGAATATCCAATTCAACTCCATGAAGTGCCAAACCAAAATATTTACACTAAAACGCATTCGTAACACCATCAACATCAATAACAACGATATTGAATGGACCCCCACGGATAGTGCAGTGAAATATCTGGGAGTGCTTCTAGACACGCGGCTCATATGGAAACTGCACATTAATCATAAGCTCAACCAGAGCTACGCAAGACTCGCACAATTATACCCGTTAATTAATAGAAAATCCACATTGAAAACTAAATGTACAATTCCAATGTGCAAGTCCCTAAGCAGACCATTGGCTCTGTACGCATCACCAGTTTGGAGCAATCCACCAGAAACTACACTTCACCAAGAAATTAACGCACCAATTATTATTATTGAGATAAGAGAAAAGTAGTGCGCTATCTCCTTCAACCAAACGCTTGGAATGAATGTCTGAATACAAACCTATAGACACATGTTACTCTTGGTCTGTTTCAGCATCTCTAACTTTGTTAAAAAATTAATCAATTTTACATGCACATTTACAATTTACTTGCAGTTTCGTTTTACTTTAAAACGTATCAAATCATGTAGCTGTCATACGATCAGTCTTATTTAAAATGCAACGTATCTCAGGAAATTTAAGTCGTGTTGAGTGTGTCACACCCCTTACTTTGTCCGAAGAAGGGTATTGTTTCCGCGCTATTGCTGACAGGTTTGGGGTGAACCAAACAACCTGGTCATCCAGCGTTTCAGAGAAACTAACGAACATGACAGGCGACCAGGGCAAGTGCGACCAGGGCAAGGGCGACCACGTACTACTACGCTGTAGAAGATCGTTTTCTTCGAATGCGTGCACTAAGAGAGCGCTTTATCACCACAAGAGCCCTCCAAAGACAACTTTCAGCAGTACATAATGTGCAAGTTAGCATTGAAACCGTTCGCCAACGTCTTCTGGAAGGAAATCTGAGAGCCAGATTACCAGCTACTGGCCCACAGTTGACTGCAGACCACCGCAGACACAGATTGGATTTTACTAGAAACCACTTGAATTGGGAAAATGAAGATTGGAGACGTATTTTGTTCACAGACAAGTCCAGATTTTGTTTGGAGAGTTGTGATAGGCGCATTCGAGTTTTTGGACGTTCAAATTAACGATATCTCAATGCAATTTTGCCCCCACGACTGCATTTGGTGGTGGCTCAATAATGGTATGGGGAGGCATATACCCCGTACATCGGAGACAACGTTCAATTAATGAACGACAACGCTCGGCCCCACACAGCCAGAATTGTGCAAGAATACCTATACGACGTAGGTATTCCTGTTATGCAATGGCCAGCCAGAAGTCCTGATTTGAATCCGATTGAGCACCTCTGGGACATTCTCGGAAAACAAGTACGATCCCTTCAACCACCCCCTGCAACTCTTAACGACCTAGGGAATTCATTAGTGGAAATGTGGGATAATCTTGAACAAGAGCAGTTAAGTGTGTTAATTTCAAGCATGGAGCGTCGTTGTCAAGCTGTCATAACAAGTTAAGAAGTCGAGGCGGAAACACAGCCTACTCAACCTATAAACTTAAATTTTCGCGGTTTGCTGTTAAATTGCGTTGATCGTTGTTAATTTGAATAAAATATGGTTTACTTAAATATTCTAGTTTTAACATAACCACGAACCAAACACATAAAGGTGGAAAAATTGAATTAGAAGTGACATACGTAGAGTTCAAATGTAGTACAGGCGCAATTTTTAAAAACATTAAAATTAAACAATTATGTATCCCAATTATCTTAGTGCTATACACTGATACGTCGTTAAAGGTGTATTACAATTACCCACCCGTTTGTAAGAAATGGGAATAAGAAGGAACTAGTTCTTATGCAGAAGAATTAAAAAAATTGTATAAATCCTTTTCGAGCGTTTTTACGAGTAGGTACTTCTTCTTTGATTTCTAGAAATGCTTTTGTGCTTAATATTAAAGGGCACAAATACATTTAACCAAGTTCATATCACTGGTTTTTGGTAAAACAAACGCTTAGTTTTTAATTAGAGATATCGGACAAAATACACCAAATTTAAATTATACCGCTCAAAACACTGCCAATTCAATACTGCAGCTAAGCATTTGAGAAAACACAAAGCCGCTAGATTCCAAACATTAAAAAAAAATTTATTAAACAATTTTTGGCATTGTCACCAAGTGGACTTATTGGTAAATATGTATAGCTCTCAACCAATAGTTTTAATTAACCAAAACCCCTTAAATTTAACAAACTTATCATGACCCATACACTATTTACAATAATGTAACTTTGGGAACCAGTATAGTAGTTACAACATAATTTGGCGTACAAATAAGCATACCGTGGTGGGAAAAAGTGCTGCATTACCAACACGTGTAATTGTTTCTTGGAGTTTAACATAATTTTTTGATTAATTTGTGAAAAATAGACTTAAATATTTTATCATTATTAGGTCGTGAGTTTATCTACTTACTGTGATCTTTAGAAAAGTTGAAATAGACAATGTTTCCAAAATCCTTTAATCAGTTACCTATTAATTAGAAAAATAATGAAGTGAGTAGAACTTGCTTAATGCCCATTCAAAACTCATTTGTATGAAAATTACCCTTAGTATTCTAACTATACATATGCAGGGTGCTGAATTTTTCGGTGCTTACCATTGACATCTTGCAAACGGCAAGAGTCTCGAGGTCGGTTAACTTAGAGAAAAGTTGCGCTTTTTTATGGCGATTGAGAATTTGAGAAGAAATCCTGAATATTTTGATTCGTTCTTGATTTATCACAAAAAAACTGAAAATTGTGCTTTTACAAATAAATTATTACCTTCCCTACCACTGACGCTATTTCAATCAAACTTGATAACTTTATGTTTTTGGTCAATGTAAGTTGAATGAGACTGACAGAAATTTTGTAAACCCTCAAGATTTGTATCCAAACAATGTTTGCAAGAATTTCAAAAAATGTGGCTGTGGCAGGTTTAGAAGACCGCGAGGGCCTTATAGAAAACGAATTATTGCTAATAAAGTGAATGTGCTGGCTCAATTAGCGACTGATTCAGAAAACTCCAGCTGAAGAAATTCTGAAGAGTGTGGTATAGATGATTCATATGTGTCATTCAACTCACAGTTACCAAAAACATAAAGATACCAAGTTTGATTGAAATAGCGTCGATGGCAGGGAAAGTAATAATTTATTTCTAAAATTACAGTTTTCTTTTTTTTTCGTGATAAATTAAAAATCAATCAAAACATCCAGGATTTCTCTATTTAACCGACCGCGTATCTGTAATCGTTTCCGTGATACCAATGGTGTATTGAAAAATTCACCAGCCTGTAGACCCTGCACTGAATTTAGGACATTTATATGAGATTTACATGTCATCAACATTGCAACAAGCTTTCGCAGAAGAAGGAAGTCAAATGATCCGACTAAAACCAGACGTATTTTTATTTTTATTATATTCGAAACAACAGTTTCGGAGATATCGATGACCACGTATGCATCCACAGATGGATACTTTTCAAAATCACTTTAAGCCCTCCGCATTTTTGCAAACGTAAAAATCAAAACAAGCTTAAAATAAAGTTCCTGCGGAGATATTTATGATATGTATATTCCGTAGGAATTAAAAAGCCATTTGCTAGTGTACCATGCAAATTAAATAATTTTGTAGCAAAACGTGCATGATGTTCAATTAGCCTCTAATTACCGCAAATCTACTTCTATCTGTTAAGTTTACCGTAATTTTTAGTGAAACTCAGATTAAGAGTCTTCAGCCTCTTTCAAACATGGCCTATTTTAATAATTATTCTCAAATACTTGATGTAACAGAAACATGTGCAATCTAATTATATAATTATTTGATTTGCTGTAGAATTTTAGTGGTTTTAGGTCCAGGGTCAAATTCCATTATAATGTTTTTTCCCTTCTTTAAGTTTTCAGTTTACACCCGATACCCCAACAGAAAAGATGTCATGGTTAAAACTTGAAGATATGACTTCTTATCCTGAAATTCTTGGCATGCCGGTATAAAAAGCGAACTGTGAAGATGTGAGGTTATCAGTTCTTGTAGAAATGTCTGCCCTTAAGGGGTTACTAAAGTAGCTCAAAATAAGCTACAGTTAGCGTTTCTATTGTCAACTATACGTTATTAGACTGTCTTCCAAGTTGCATTTCTTAAATAGTACACATCTTCAAGATTGAAATTATGTGAAAATCAAGGGCACAGTTGGTAAATACCAACAGTACCTAACGCAAATATACGGTAAAATCAACCTACGTTTATAATATACGTGGACTTAGTTTAATGCAGTTTTTCACCCTATTACGAAGTGCTACTCCTACACAACCCTATTGCCATGATTTATCTAATGTTTTTCTTAAAATGAAGAATGTTAAGACTCTGTTACCAATTTATTTAGTCGTATATTATACGTATTATATTTTATATTGGCTGCTGTTAGCTTGCTAGCGCTCAGGTAGACGACCCTAAGACCTACGAAGGATGGAAAACGAATATAACGGTTTTCAGGTGATAAAAATTACGTTTAGTATTTAATTGCCATTGGTTTAGGATCCCCTTAATACAGTGGTTCCCAAACATTGTTTAAGCGTGACCCCCTTTCAGCCAAAATTTTTTCGCGACCCCGCTATTATACGAGGTGTGTTCAATTGAAACCCATCTTTGCTTTATAAAAAATGTATTCAACAATTTAATTACAAATAATTACCGTCACAGTTACGGCACTTGCCGCATTGTTTTACTAAGCGACGTATACTTTGCTCATAGAATTCTTGTGGCTGCTGATTGAAGAAGTTTGACGCAGCTATCTGTACTTCTGCGT
>JABXWE010032828.1:0-13459 GCA_014611495.1 Limonius californicus
ATTCAATATCATTGAATCTTTTTTGGTATCTGGAAACAGGAAGCGACCTTCAGTGGTGGACTGTATTTGTTTGAAGTATAAAGTATGAGAGAAATTTTGTTTGATATGTTGTAATTTTCCTGTAAACTCTACGCCATTGTCCACACAGATTCATTACAACATAAATATTGTGCGTCAACAGCGGCGAGTTTTTCAGAACGTTCAAGAATTAAAATTCTGTAATTCAAACGTTTTGTGTTATAACTTGTCATTTCATTGTATTGTCATATGTCAACCATTTCATTATATGTGTTTTAAAGTTTACTGTATCTTATTGTGTCTTTTGTACTTGCTGGTGTAAGAATTTTGCAAGCTTTAAATATATAGGTGGAGGCACAATAAAGGTAGGTTCCATTCCCGTCAGCTGTTGGCTTCTCGGCCTTCCACGAGGACCTACACAATCAGCTGGATTTGGAAGGTGGCGCCCACTTATTTTGACTTACCCTGTACACAACTAAAGATTTTATCCCATAAGCGATTTTCACGAACTCCCCCTACTCCTCTGAGCTAAGCTGCAGGCCCTTTTTTCATCAGTTTGTTTACGGGTCGTCGAAAGGGCTCGATTGACTTGTAACAAATTGGCGCCGCCACGCGGGTCTTTTTTTTGCGATCGTAACACGCTAAACCCATTATTATGTATCTAGGTAATAAGTATGTAGAACTTACCGCTGCTGGGCACTGGCTCTCTTCTCTACCACGTGCTTCTTCTCAGCAGTAATTTGCATCTAGGTACTACAGTTCAACGTACAATCCGAAACGTCCCAACGAAACTTTAGCAATTGATAGATCAGGTTTCCAAAGCCTAATTGACCAATTGTGTGTAGCGGGTTGCAGCATTAGATTTTTTATTTTAATTTTAATTTAATATTCAATCGTTGCGCGAAAAGGATGTATTCTTCAAAAGGAGCAACTGAGTTAATAAACTAATGATAATGGTTGAGGTTTACTACATATGGAAACAAAATTCAGGGGAAAATTTACAACTAACAATTGATTAATTTTTGTTCAAACTTAAATACAACCAATTACAATATTAGTAAGTTTAAAGTTATGAAAACCAATAACTTGTGGTAAACCTGTTTATAAAACAAAAAAATTGACCAGTTCTTCATCTAAAAATATTGCCCTAATTCTAACATTGTCTATTCTACAAGGATAAAACATCTTGCTTTATACCATGAGAAATACTTCATAAATACATAAAACTATCCCGAGAATTTTTCCAATCAACGAAGTTATGCAAATTCGGACGCCAATCAATACGCGCTGACTGGTGCTAAATAAAAGTCTGAGTGAAAGTAATTAAATTAGGAAATTTAAAAGCAGTGAAAACTGAATAATTTATCGAAAACGGCATAATGCTTTTTTTAACTGCACAACATTCTCACAAACTGCTGCAGCAAATAAATTGAGTAAATTAATATATCGACACGCCATGGCGTAAAATATAATATACAAGGTTTCTTGGGCAACCGTACGGTAAGCCCGTAAACCGTATTTTATTGCAATTGCAATGGTGTGACAACGTGTTGCATCCCTTGAAGAATTGGAAAAAAATTGTACTAAAATTATATTATTTTTAGTTAGTTAATGTACAGGTATTCAAACACACTAATATACTAAAGCTAACAGATCAAATTGTTGCATCAGAAACAGATGGTTAGAACCATGTAAGAGGGGCACTTAATTCTGGCTTATCGGGGAGAAGAAACTCTCACGGTAAGTGCAGCCAAAGGCTATCTACATGGGAGGTTTCCTCCTCCCTTCTGTGGAACCTGGTGGTGAATGACCTTTAACATCACTCAATGATGAGGGGCTCTACGCCCAAGACTGTGAGGAACCTGGTAGTAAATTAACTTTTACAGATACTCAATCATGAAGGTCTCTACGCCCAAGATTATGAGGATTACATGTACATGCGCAGAAGGGGAAAATACTCAACAATCATGGCAATCCACATGTAAAGGGCGCTAAACATCACCCAAAGGTGCTACGAAAGGGCAAACTTCAATGAGAGAAAAATTGTACAAAGGCATTTGGTACCAGGATAATCTTCGGTGAAAGAATACAAGATCGCCAGAGGTTAGCTATCTGGGCATCACTGTAGAAGCAAAATTGAACTGGAACCTACACCTGAACAATATCTCAAATAAAGCGAAAATGGCCCTCTTGATGGGCAAACGCAGGTTTCGGAAATCAAAGGGAGGAAAGCAAAAGATGGTGTACTGGTACTACGCTACGGTAGTTAGACCCTTGATAGCTTTTGGCACCCTAATGTAGTGGCCTAAGGTTGAGAAAGAAACAATAATCACAAAACTAATCAGAATGCAGAAACTGCCCTGTTTGTGTATTTGTGGAGTAGTGAATAGAACTCTATACTGCATCGCAGGAAGCCCTTCTGGAACTAATCCCTTTATATAGGTATAGAGGGAAAAGCCTGGATTGGAGCACAAAGAATGTAATTCACCGACAATTGACATATAAACCAGGAACGATGAACACAAACGAATGCTGGAAATGATAAAAGGGAATCCCAACCTTCAAATGAGCACCGACTATATCCTTACAGAATACTAATTTGACAAACCATTCACTGTGAAATACAATGGCAATGACTGGGATCAAAGAATCCCACCTCAACTGTCAAGGGAGCTATAGTCTGGTACACAGACGACTCCCGCACAGCATATATATGGTGTAAGACCAAAAGACAACATTAGTATGCTCTGGGAAATAAATCCTGTCTTCCAAGTTAAAATATTTGAAATCCATCTGGCAACCAAGCAGCTTTAAAAGTACTTAAATCACCCCGTATTGATTCTAAACTAACAAGAGAATATAGTTCAGCTCGTATGGGCGCCACGGCACACGGGGTGAAGGGAAATGGAAAAGCAAATTACCCCTCGGAAACCGCTGTATCCACTATGATTATAGGGTCTGAGCCTGTATTCGGTATACCCAAACAAAACATCCGAGCAGCAGTTCAAAGCTGGGCCGTTACACAACACATTTCTTGCTGGGGCACAAGTACAGGGCAATAACGGGAGAAGAAAATATTGGCAATGACTTGTGATAGATTCACAATTTACATGCTCCATCTAGGACGAACTCAGATTAGACAGTTAGTAGGACTTATAACAGAGCACACAGCTGTAAAAACACCAACATAAAATTGGCGCATACAGAGAAGACACCGTCTGGACACTATGCGGAGAGGAGAAGGAAACAGCCTTCTTCGGAACAGAACTTGCGCCAGGTGGAAAATCTTTTAAACTGGATTAGCAATTGAAATTAGTAATAATTGTGTATAGAAAATAAAAGCGAAACAAAACGCTATTAAATACAATTTTCCATTTTTTACCATGGAGTACCAGCTGTTTCTATTTGATGTATCTGAACCCATGTTTATATGTTAGGGAGGCCTGTGATGGTAGCTATTTGTGGATAACGTTTAGTATTAATTCATTAAATATCAATTAGTGATAATATCGTCAGCGGTACCTTGGATGTCTACTACTCACGGTACTTTTAAATCGTGTTGAAATACTAAACTGGTTAGTAATCGGAATATTATTACAGGAGTTCTTACCGTAGAGAAGTTGCTAGAATTGGTCGTCAACAGAGATATAGCCCAATCTGATATTGACGAGGTTTTATTACGTACTAAAGCGATGACGAAGAAGATCTAATTTTCGGAGATTCTTTGCAAACTAGTCTCCCAGATGATGATGAGTTTAACTCTTCAAATTATGAACCAACCTATCAAAATCCGTCCGTTCCTAAAAAAAATTGTTAAGAGCTGGTGCCTTTTAGCCCATTAGAACTGAGCTAGGTCAACAGGACACTGTTGTGCAAGTACATTTGTGATTATTTTTTAAAAACATACCATATATAAAAATATGCTAAAGCTAGTAGCAATGGCAAGTCTCAGCACATTTCTGCCAAAGAATCAAAAACATTTCTTGGGTGTTCATTGGTCACGAGCATATACGGTATACCACGTATTAGGATGTTTTGGGTTAAAGAAACAACATAACCTACAGTATGTGATAATATTTCTAAAACAAATCTTTTAAGTTACGTACCCGCTTGAAATCAATAAATGAGGAAGCCGTTTCGAAAGAATCTAGAGAAGCAATTCTGGAAGATGCGCCCAATGCTAGACTCAATATTAAAAGGATGTCGTTCAAATGAACGAATGCAAGTTCTGTTTATGTGTTCCACGGACACATCAAAATTCGACAGTTCGTTTGTGGAAAACCGAATCCACTTGAACTAAAAAATGTTGTTGCGGCTACACCTCAAGGTATTCCGTTGAATTTCTATATGTATAAGGAAAATGGATTCTCTGGTAAAGTAAGCCTAACACCAATACCTGATATATTGATGTTGGAGGGAGAATGATACTTAATCTTACCGAGATGCTGCCCATTAGTACTTGGGTATTTACTGATAGATATTTCACATCGATTCCACTAATTGACATTCTATCAACTCCATTATATAGCTTTTGCAAGGACCATAGTGGCCAGCAATAATAGCCCAAAAAAGCAGATATTTTGAAAGATGATATTTTATAGAAATCTGTTAGAGGTTTTTATGATAAACTTGTCAGAGAAGATGGTTCAGCCATTCTCAAGAAAAGGTTGGACTATAAACCAATACTTTTTGGAACAAGTTTAATTTTTTTTATTAACGTCTGTTGTTACAGTCTGTCTAATTAGACAATAAGTAACAGTGTTGACATTGATTAGTAATGACTTGCCCATTGACAAGCTCCTTAAGTGTATTACCCATTAAGTGAGATTCATGACAGCATGGATTTTATTGGATTACTTTATAATAGTAGTCAAGTTGTTTGTGGAAGATCTAGAGGGTCGTGTCCCTTGCGTCTCTTCACTCTGGGGGCGATGAGTAGGTCCTTGGCCAAAGTGTTCAGGTGATCTCTTAGACAGTACTGGTATCTTGCATTCAGGGTGGCGATTTCTCCGTTGACAGTTTTGATTTGAAGATCCCGATAGATAACATGGTTTGGTACATACCACGGTGCATTAAAGATCGCCCGTAATGTTTGGACTGAAATCTTTCCAGTTTCAAGATATTTGTGTCACTGGTGGAATCCCAGATTTGGATACCGTATGCCAAGTGGGTCTTAGTATCGCCTTATAGAGGAGGAGTTTGTTGTGCAACGTCAGGTAAGAGTTGCGACCCATTAACCAATACATCTTGCGGTAGTTGAGGCCTAGCTGGAATCGTTTATTCCATATGTGTTTCGACCAGTTTAGCCGTTTGTCGAGATGGATACCGTGATATTTCACCTTATCCTTTGTAGAAGTGGAATGTTACACAGCTACGCAGTTAGTCAAATCCCTTTGCGAAGGTTGAAGGTGATGTGTGTAGACTTCGAACTGTTGACTTTAATGCCCCACTTATTTAACCAGCGCTCGATATTGTTGAGATGTTTTTGTAGGAAACGGAATACTATGTTGGGATCCTGGTGTGACGACATTAGGGCAGTGTCATCTGCAAAGGTGGCGATTTGAGTATTAGTGGTAGTTGGTAGATCGGCTGTGTGTATTAGGTTGAGGATAGGCCCAAGGACACTCTCTTGTGGAACCCCTGACCTAATTGGAACCAAGTGGGTGTACACTTCACCATGTTTTATTAGGAAGAGCCTTTCTGTTAGGTAGGATTTAAGCACTTTACAATATGGATGCGGTAGATTTAACTTCATCTTGCAATTCAGGCCTTCGGGTCACACTTTATCGAAGCCCTGTGATATGTCCAGGAAAGCAGCGGTTTCTAGATCATCTTTTATATTTCTGGTTACGCGATACACCTGCTCGATTATCATATGTTGTTGGCGAAATCCAAATTGAAAGCTAGATATCGGGCTTCTTTCTTCAATGACATGTTTTAGTTTTTTAGTTTCTCGATCACTTTTAATATTATAGGTAGCAGGCTAATGGGACGATAAGATGTTATTTCAGATGTGTCTTTGTCAGGTTTCTGGATCATTATAATCTGCGCAACCTTCCACTGGGAAGGGAAGAATCCCCTCTTATTACCGCATTGAATATGTAGGTAAGCATTCTGTAGCCTTCTTGTGGAAGCTCTTTTATTATTATGCCTGGTACCAAATCGTAGCCTGAGGCTTTGTTAGGATTGAGGTTGGTGGTTAGAACGTCTTTTACTTCAAATATTTTAAAGCTAATGATAGGAGTATTCATTTGATATAGGGCTTCCAGGATTTGCTGGATAGGAGCTTCCTCTTTTGGCGATATCTCCCTTAGAATGGGTTGGAATACATTGCTAAGATGTTCCGCAAATGTATTAGGTTTCTCTTGTTCATTTCTGGCCCAGTTTCCGTTAGTTCTTCTGGTGGATTTGTTCTTTGGTTTTTTTAAATTTTTTCGTTACTTTCCACAAGGAATAGTCCGTAGCTTCAGTCTCTGAGACTTTCTCTAGGAAGTTCTTGATCCCTTGATTTTTTGTTTTTTGTTGAGCAGTTCCTTTAGTTGTTTCGTAGTCGGTTGAGGTTTGTTTTATCGATAGGGGCTCGTGTGGTTTGCCAGCGTTTCCTCAGCTTCCTTTTTTCATTAATTTTTTTAATGTATTCAGGACAGCATCCGGGTTTCTCTGTCTTAGATATGTGGGGGGTAGTTTCCCATACAGCTTGTTATACTGCTTTTGTAAGCTGTTCTGCTGCTTCGTCAATTTCTTGATCTGTTTTCAATTATAAACATTTCTATATTTCATAAAATATAAAAAAGTCTTTAGGTGAGGGTTGGGTCCGAGGAGATTAAGGGATGTAGGCAACAATGTTTATTTCAATATTTCTAAGGAATTCCAAGAACTTCTTCACACCTTGCATTTCATATTTCTGTAACATTTCAAAACTATATATCCAGTTTTCTGATTCTACAGGCACAAGTACAATGAAATCTTGATAATATACGCATATAACATATAGGATTATACTATTACACACCCATCGTTAGGGACACTCCCTTAATACACTACGAGGTTAATGTCTGTGTAATGTATCAATGATGAAGATTTGGGGTATGAAATCTGGGATAGAAACTCATATTACAGTAAATTATTCACACGATGGTATTTCAACCCTTGCGTTAGACGCAGTTAAATTTTCGAAAGGTACAGGTAGTTAATGCACATTTGATTTGGACAACCCGCAATGAATTCCAGAGAGCTTTGATCTTGACTAGTAGAATTAGGAATAGAATACACAAATGGAATAGTGAATCATCATTACAATTCCCTTTTTCTCAAAGAGGCAGTCATATCCCCTTTTATAAATAACCACATATGGCAATATGAGAATATCAAGCAATTTATTCCCTCTGTGAGATTAAAATTAAATATTAGCACACGCATTTCCGACCACATTTCCTGCTAATATAGAGGCATCGAGTCGCTAAAATTGGAAGGTTTACTGAAATTTAGCTTGAATTAATTATACATGCATTCAGCGATTCAAAATAATGTAGATTATTATTAGTTCTATCATGTCTATCCTATATTAGTTTCACTGCGGCCCGGAAATTAATTTCATGAGATTATTTGTAGGCTGAAGTGCTCAGATGAGTGTTTGAAGAACACTAGTCGAACCGGGGAGATACGAGCCACGCTTTGCATGGCAACGTCTTTTAAGAAACAATAAATATGTGTGAGAATGTAAGATAAAATATTGATAAAGACATTGACTGCTGGAGGTTCGTGTCCTCAAAAGGGGTTGCAAATGTTGACAGTTTTCCTGTTCTAAGGGAAGTTATTCTATACTGGAAGATCTGTACGGAACAGAATATTGACATTTGTATATCAATGGCATCTAGGGTAGAAAACGATTTTACATTGGAGGAAGATCTAAATTTAAATTTTTATTTCGATGTTGTCACTATCACTGGAAATTTACCTAAAACTCCAAATTTAACTATTCCCTCAACAACGAAGTACCCAAAAATGTAATATGAAGGGTGTTTAACAATCAATGTAAAAAGAGAGTGTTTCACTGTAGAGGCATATCATTTCTTTATTTTAAAGAGTCACCAACTGTTTTACCTCTGTTTGATATTATTTAATGTTTATGCCCATTATAGGATGGAGAACCTTTTAGTTTAATCCCGTATTTATTGAAAATAAATTAATTTTGTGCTTTGTAAATAGGTGTAACTGCTAAGTACTGGCGTAAATGCCTATTGTTTGCGAAATATGGTCTTCAATCATCTATATTTTCAGAACGATATGTTGCCTTTCTGTAATACATCTGGACAGTGTATAACTATTTAAATACCTATATGTATACAACACATATTGTGGACGCATTCAAATGTGGCGCTGGTTTGGAGTAACGGAGAGGTTAAAACAGGCAGAAGGAATATGAAATTAACGTACACACATATCAGTCCAGGTCGTACGAAAAACCCATCTATAATCTGTCTTAGTATTTATTATAATTATTACGTATTGTAAAGTGTTAACGGTTTGGCAGTAAAAACAGTATTTTTTCAATCAATGCCCATTTATGGTGATTCTGAATAGATGCTGTTGAACAAAGTATCGTTTTCTCAGTGATTACAATGTAATCCACATAAAGCGAGGTGTGTAAAGTTATGATATGATTATTCAAGCATTTCTAATAAACAGAATTGTACAATATAATATCCATCAACCAACATTGTAGGCGTATAGTAAATTAGCACGAAAATTTCCTCAGTACAGAAAGTTGGGAGTAAATATTAAGACTAGATTTCCCAAGACAGTCGACAATCACAAAGTTTCACTTGCACCCATTTAACATGTTGTGGAGAGTATTTCCTGCAATAATGACTACCGGATGTAAATTGTTGTAGAAGTAAGCAATATATCCTTAATCATTAAACTAGCCTTTGACTGAAATTTAAAGCTGAAATGTTTTATTCTACGTAATAGAGATTATTAAAATTGTTTTTAGATTCAAAGGTATAGTAAAACTAAAGTTGTAGTAGTAGCTTAGTTGGCAGAGCACTCGTTTTCTAATCAACAAACGAATATACCTAAGGTTCTAATCCTAAGGATGCGAAAAGGCATCTAGAACTGCAGCCAGTCACATACAATTTCCTAATAGAAAATAGCTCTAAGGAGAAGTACGTGCCAGAAGAGAGTGCTGACGCGTAGCAGTGGGACGTGAAATACGTCCACGATGGTAAAATTATAGTTTACCAACAGTACATGTGTGTCTATTAGTTGACATGGAGCAACTAGTAAATATTAAATGCTGTAAATTGTGTACGGTGCAAACACCGTCTTACTAGTGTGTTTGAATAGCGTAATCGTGAATGGACGTGATAATGTTCAAGATGAAGCTAGAACAGATTTAATCACTAGATTTCGTGAAATCGTGGTAAAAGATCTCAGAGTCGCTCTCGAAATGATGGTAGATGACTTGAACATCTACAAGGACACGATTACATAAGATTTGGGGAAAAGGAAGGTCTGTACAAAGTTAGTTACTCCCAGTTATATCGTACACAGACGTCAATCAGATTTGTCGCGACAATAATAATTTTCTTAACTAAATTGTCAGTGCTGAGGAGTCATGAGTGTTTCAGAACGTCCAATTGATTGGAAAACCAAAACCGAGATCAAAAAAGTTTTGTTTGTAAAATTCTAGAATGAAAATCTCTTGATAAACAACGTCCACAAAGAATTCGTGCTTGAATAACAAACAATTAATAGTGTATTCTAGGTTCAAGTAATAAAGAGATTATGCAGCGCATTTCGAGTACGACCACAATTTCAAGAAAAGTGTACTTAGTGCTTTTTGCATGACAATGCACCTGCCTATTCTGCACTGCTTGACATTTACTTTGGCATTGCTGAGATCAATTAGCTACCCTATTAACATGATATGGTACCGGCAGGTTTTTTTGTCTTTTTAAAGTGAAAACTGTTGTCAAAGGGGGAACGATTTCAGGACGTAGAAGATATGAAGAAAAAGGTATACCGCAAATTTGAAAATGTTTCTTCGCATGCCTTTGCCGATATGTACTTTGGGAACTTGCTCTTATTCATCAAGATGATCGTCAAGGCCCAATATAAGACTTAGAACTACTATTACGACATGTACTGTGATATTTTGTTTCCACGTCCAAACTGCTGGTTTGAAAGAATACATAATGATAGTAAAAATTGATATTTCGTGTTTCGTAGATTTCTCAACAAATGACCTTTTCTTTATTTTATATATTCTTCTCTTCATGAGTTGTAATTACATACTTTCTTCATGTATTTGGTACATTTTTTATATCATCTTGGGGATAAATGATTCCTTTAGAAGTTGTTTTGTATAATCTAGTATTTGAACTGCCTACTTAATTTCAAGTTGATTGAAATAATCCATAACCCTATCAAATATTTACACAGTTAATACGTTTTTTCTATACCGCTGTATAAACAAGATGAAAGGAAGACCGTGTGGCAAGCAAAGTAGTAAAGTGCGAAGAGAAAGGTCAAAACATTCAGATACGTATGAGACATCAAACGGAACAAACAATCAGAAAGATTTTGTTACCTAAATAATATTCGAAGTAAAGTAAGAAGGTCTCTTATACCTTAGTTCATTTAAAACCAGAGAAATACGTGTAAAAACTAAAAAGACAGAGCAGAAGCTCAGAATGTGTAGATTAATATAAAGAATTGACAGGATCATTCGCTTCAGTGCCACACTTGCTATTCCTATTAATTTCTATGGTATATCTAGCTCTTCTTTTGACATTTCTAGATAGTCGTGCATTTCGACATCAAATTCATAACATTTCTCCAAGATTCTTCTTATGGTACAAATATGGTCTACCGTGAATTTCTCCTTGGTAACTCAGCTCAGGTAATTCCTGATTATTTCCTCTGTCTCCATTTGCATTGTGTTGGGTATTATTGCTGTTAATAATTTATAGCTTGTAACGTTCATCGGATTTCCTTTCATTCAGATTCAAGGAATTGTTAAATTCACTTCTTTATTTTAATTCCTAAACAAAGCATCTTACCTTTCGTCATTCCGAAATATCATTACTGGAATGTGTTTCGGTCTGTATCGTCGACGAATTTCCTATAATTATGCACTTGAGTGGGATGTATTTCGATTAAATTTGAGAACTGTACGACTGGCTGTTTGAAGCTGCTTAAAAACAAGACAGTCGAGTTAAGAACCTTGCGTTTATCACACGTTATGTGGCAGTACCTAAAAGTTCGGGAACCAATAATATTGTGCAGAAACGGCAGCGTTTTCTCACTTCGCTTTGTGCGGATAAAAATGAAATTCCGTTTACACCTTTAATGTTATCGCCATTTAAACAAAAACTCTGTGCATGTGACCTTCGTTCTTGGCTGTTTTAAAACATCTAATTCACCGCTTCCTGAAGGAAAATTCTAATTACACAATATTGTGTAACTTCAGCTTCTTTGTTCTTGGTTTAGCTGGGAGAATTCCAATTACGCAATCTGTCGTCATATGATACAATACTTTTTGTTTCAACTGCCGTCTTCGTACCTACAAGGGCATCCCGTCAAACAAGGATACAAAACACAAAGCCTGGTTATGCTACCTTACCACTACCCCTGCACTAAGGTAACAATTATCCAATGTATTCCGTTATTAGTGGAAGCTATCCACAGTGATTTCCCTTTTTTAAGTGCTTCTAAGTGTCGGAAATAGAAGTACATAGAGTGATTTTCATGAAATAAAGCAACCTTCAGTTGCTATATTATTTAATAGTAAATTACTGTACTTATTTTTGTGAACTCGACTGTTATTGGCTACGCAACTGTTTTTGATACTAAAATACAATAAGGTTCAATACCCCGTAAGCTGCTGGTCCTCGACACTTTCACGAGGATCTTCATTTCGCTGTAGCCTGGAAGAGTAGCGCCCACATATTTTGACTTACCCTGTACACCACAACAATCAAGGCGTTCATCCTGTAAGCGTTTTCCATGAACCACCCCTCCTCCCTGATGCAACTGAAGAGCCTCTTTCCATCAGGTCGTTTCAATCGTAACAAGTTTACGTTTAGCAGTGATGTCTCTCTATATTTTTCACAGTTTAGTTTATATCCCTTTCTAAATTCATACTCTGCTAAATATACGGAGCAGACATTCTCCTTTTATATATTTCCAATTCATGCAATTTCAAATTGCACCTTTTAGACTAAAATAAATGCTACGCACAATAGTGCCATGTCTTCAAATGCAGTATCGAAACAGTATATCGTGACGTACTAACGTTGCTGCTGTATACTGATAACAATAATTATCACCGCTTGCATGCGGTTGGTAATAGATTTTAAATATGGGTGAAGCTGATGAACTGGAAGCATCTCTATTCATAAATGACAGAAAATAAAAATACCTATACTATAACGCCATTATCTGTACCAACTAAATAGTATGGTGTAAACCTGATGTATACAACATATAGTTAAAATAAAATAGCTACATTTTCTATTGCGATTACCCCAATCAAGAGCGAGTTTCATCAAAAAATGTCATTGAAATACGGAATAACGACAGTGACAATGTAGAATGGAATGTATTGCCGTGATTGCTTTACATTTACATCAAAGGAATGCGTCAGCGGATTTTGCTGACACGATAATTAAAGCGATTCGTATGTTGTAATCGTACCTGTGTATTTGACAGAAAACAAATAATTATTATTAGTTGTACCCCTAGGCTACAGCTCGCGCTTTGTTTGATAGTTGTTCCAAAATAATAATAATAACTGTATAAAAATGCAACTTAACATAATAATGTTTTGTTGTCGAATTATAAAAGTTCATTTATACCGAAGAAGCCTGTATATTTTTGTATTTACCATTCTTCTTATAACGGAAGACTTTATACGAGGGTGGAATATCAATTATTGTCCCTCACAAATGAATATTTTTTTCCTAGAAACGTTAGATATTGACATTAATATATGCTAAGTTGCAGGTGTCTATCTTCTTTTTGGTAAAAGTTATACATTTAGTATTACTGTGGTGCTAGTGATTTTGTTCAAATGGAAATATTCGCGACAAGAGCTGTGATAAGATACCTTTTCGAGAAGGGTTTCTCGCCGCAGGACATTTCCGGGGTTTTGAGTGATTCTTTCTGTCCCGTCATATGCAGTAATTAAGAATTTCACTTATCTTTTGGACGATGAAGAGGTGCTGACTGCTGTGAATTAGTGGTTTGTAATGCAGACAAAGACTTTTTTTTCTAAGGGTATTCAAGCTTTGCAGCATGGTCATACTACGTGTGCTAACCTTTCAGAGGATTATGTTAAGAAATGAAGTTGTTGCAAATGTCTAAGTTATTTTCATCCAATATGTCAGGGACAATAAATGATGAACCACTGTAACGATTTCCGCGCCTAAAAGAA
>JABXWE010032829.1:0-23745 GCA_014611495.1 Limonius californicus
GGTTCCATATCACCGTCAAAAAGCATTCAGGCAGGCGTTCCTCAGGGAAGTATTCTCGGATCCATTCTTTATAACATCTATACTCACGACAACCCACATCAAACCATCTGTGAGATCGCAACATTCGCCGATGACACGGCGATCATTGTTCAGCATAACAACCTCACAGACGCCACAGAACAACTCCAAGGAGCCATGGACATCATTGCAAAATGGTTCACAAAATGGTGTTTAACAATTAACTCTTCAAAATGTGCTAATAAAGTTTTTACACTAAAGCGTATCGAAGAAGTACCTACCTAACATATCAATCAACGGTGTAGAAATACCCTGGACTGACAAAGACCAAAGTGTTAAGTACTTAGGGTTGCTATTAGACACACGACTGACTTGGAGCGCGCATATAAACAAAAAACTAAATGAAGGATACGCAAGGCTAACTCAACTCTTCCCTTTAATTAACAGGAAATCTACTCTACGAACGGAATGTGCGTTACTCTTGTACAAAGCCTTACTAAGATCTCTTATAACTTATGCTTGCCCCGTTTGGAGTACAACCTCAGATACCAACAAAAAAAAAATTCAGGTATTTCAAAACAAGGTACTCAGAATAGCAACAGATGCTCCATGGTTTGTCACCAATACTCAAATCCATAATGAACTAAGGATTGAACCAGTAAAGTTATTTATACAAAGAGCCACCCAAAAGTTCTTCGACAACATAAATCTTTGTGAAAGTGCAGTGTACCATCAGCTCGGTCTTCGTAACATACACACCAGGCTCAGAAGGAAACTACCCCAAGATATAATAGGCAATATTTAACTAGTATAATTTATACAATCCGAGGAGTTACATTTATGCCTCTAAGCTAAGGTAATAAAGTTACTGAAATGTAATTAATATCTAAACCATGTATAACAATACTAATTGTTGATCTGGTTAATTCTTAAATAAAAAAAAAGTATTTCATATTAAGGATATCTAATCTAACCTCAATTTTGAGTATATTAACTTAGCATTTGAGAATTAATCTTCAATTGTGCTTGATGTAACCTTATTTATTTCTGGCTAATTGGAAACTTTACTAAGTCAAACTCATTTTAAGTGTTTACGCTCAATTATAATTAATACAATATTTTTGCTAACACTTAATTTCTGTATTGCGCAATTACTTTACTCCTTCAATCTCAAGCTTAATTTTAAACGTAATTTTAGAAAACTGGAAGTTAATTAAAGTACTAATCCTTAGTTACATCTAACAAAACCTTGCTTCTTTTTGAGTATTTTACTGAGTACTGAAAACCATAAAATGTGTAATTAATCATTGTATGCCAACCCTAAATTTTAATTTGAATCTTTCTTTGTCACTTAACTGCCCTTCTAAGTTTAGTTTTGGCCAACTTAATTTTGCTTTTAAATACATTAAAGTAAGTTTGACCGGCCACATTTTCTTCTAACGTGTAACTTATCTCTTGAACATTCGCATTCAATTTTGTATGATCTAACCTCACTTTTGTTACAGATGGGAATTTAAGCTAATACAAATTGCCTTTAAACGTTCTTTACCTCAAATTATATTCAAAGTAAGATCACTTTTATAGTTAATTTACTTTGAAATTATTCATTTAAATTTTAGCATACATAACCTTACTTTTTTCCTACTCACAAATGCGTCTATTCTAACGTCACGTAAAGGCTCACTAAATGCAATCTTACTTCTGTGTAACTTAGTTTAATTGTACAACTATTTAATTTCAGTTTCAGTCTACATAACCCCACTACTCCATAGTTAAGTACAAATATTGCATAGTTCTAACCTCAATTACAGATTAGTGATAATGAAAAACAAAAACTGCTAAAAACAAAAGGAAAATCATGTTTACGAATGGCTTTCATGATTTACAATTATTCTCTAATTCAAGTTATCCGCTGACAGTTAACAAATAGGCTTACAATTAAATACTTCTAAGCGTTGGCTCGTTGGGCTGGACTGGATTCAAATGACCACACACAATTGTAACAATATGATCCTGTTTGGGAAGGACTACGGAACACACAACCCTTGAATTAATCTAATGACACCCATTTGACCCCTTAATCCTGGGTCATCATAGATGTGAACCTATAAATATAGAATAATGTGAAATAACAGTATAAATTTACAGAATAGTAAATAGTAAAACAAATCTTCGAAAATGCGGCTAAGAACTCGTGAAGATATTCTAAATTATAAAATTCGTTAACGTACCTTATGAAAACATTCCTGAATTTACAAAATCACAGGAGCAACAAGAAAATAGTAAAAATGAACAACAAAACGAAAAAATGAGGTTAAGTCGGTTCAGGTACTGTGCTTCTAGCATACGGGTTGGATTCGGTACTGCTTGGAAACTGCTGATTCTACAATCAATTGCAACGGTCAAAATTGAATTACAAATATCTTAATACATACTTCAACATCGACTGTATGCCAATCGGTCATCGGCAATAAGCCCACATTAACAGTGGGTATTTGAGGGTGGCACAGTATGCTGGGACTATAAAGCAGGCTGGGCGTGTTGCATGGGTTATTGCTCGAAGGAGACTGGCTGTACCCTGTTATGGGGCTGGAAGTTGACATCACACCTACGGGATTGTTTAATTTTAACAACAAAAATACGAAATACAAAATACTTACTTTGATAGCCTGGGCTTGGTTGATAAGGGCTGTATCCGGATTCATTGAAGACAGTACCCAATGTTTGAGGTGCGTATGGTACACTCATTTGATAGCCTGACGTGCCTAAAATGGTTAAACACTGCGATACACGATAAGATAAAATCAATGGGTAGGCTTAATATAAGTAACCTAATCTCAAGTTCGCTTGGTTTATTAGACAGGTAGGTATGAGACCCAACAAGAAAGGAGATTCCATGGTGGCGACGGTGAGCCTAAGTAAAAGGAAGGCTGAAGAAATAATCAAATTAGGAAGAATTAAAATAGGATTGCAAAGTTGTAGAACCAGTCAAATACTGAACCCCAATTAAGTGCTACAGATGGCAGGGTCTGGCCATACAAGGGCAGAATGCACATAAGAACAAAAAGATATGAAAGAGGTATGCTACAAGACAACAAGAAAGGTCACTCGGCGACATGATGCGAAAATGAATCCTATTGCTACGAGTGCGGGAAGCAGGACACCGAGACAGCCAACCGTTGTCAGAAACGAGCAGAAATCTATAATAGATGTATCCTTCTGTTCTGTTCTGTTCTGAAAGATGGGCGAATAAGGTCCTAAACTGGAGAGTATCAGATGAAGAGTCTCTTAGCCTACATAGAAACGTACAATACGAGCTAGGGGCAGACAAGAAAGAGGATAACAGAGAGAAGAGAAGAAGTGGATGTCACGCGAAGGGGCTAAATAAAGATATATTTATACAGACACTGAAAACAAAATTAGAAAACCAAGACGGGCTAGAAATTCCGCAACTAATGCAAGCAGTATCTGAAGCATGTGATGCTTCGATGAAGAAGAAAACACAAAGCAGGAAAAGAACAGCAGCATACTGGTGGACGGATGAAATTGAGAGACTGAGGACGGACTGTAATAAACTTAGAGACAAATGACCCGAAGCAGGAAATCCAACGAATCAGAGGCGACCATCCAGCATGCAGAAGATGCATACAAACAAAGTAGGAAAGAGTTAAGATTACATATTCTGAAAGAAAAGGACAGAGCATTGCAAGAACTACGTGACAGCGTGAAGGACTACATTTGGGGAGACGGATATCGCATAGTGATGAAGAAAATCCGACCAAACCCGATAACGATGTCAGAGCAAATGAGAGAAAATGTAATCAACACACTCTTCCCTAAACAAGGAGACGTTCATTGGTTTCCAGAAAGAGGAGTAGAAGAACAGATACCAGAGGTAATGACAGAAGAAGTATAAAAAGCGGCAAGAAATATGAAAGAGAAGAAAGCACCAGGCCCTGACGGAATCCCCACTGAAGTAGTTAAGCTGATGGTGGAAGGAGTACCAGAATGTATGATGAAGATGGTAAATGAAATATTCCAAAAACGAGTATTTCCAGAAGAATGCAAAAAGGCGAGACTGGTGGTGATTAAGAAGTCCAACAAGGATGAAGATGAGCCATGTGCATATAGACCGCTGTGTCTGCTAGACACGATGGGCAAGCTGAGTAAACAGATAATAGCTGCAAGGCTGGTAGAAGAAATAGAAAGTGGGGAGGATCTGTCATGCAGACAATTTGGATATAGAAAGGGAAGATATACATAGATGCAGTAGAAGAAGTAATCCAGGCAGCCGAAACTGAAATGAAGAAAACCCCGAAAACAATAAAAAATATCTTTAATCCGGTATCATGGCGTTTAATAATGAAAAACCTAAGGAGAAGAAAAGTAGCAAAATATCTCAGAAAAATAATAGCCAGATACCTCCCCCCAAGAGGAAAATACTCGACGAAAATGGAAATGTATATAAAGTAGCTGGATGGGTGCCACAGGGATCTATACTGGGGCCACTCCTATGTAATGTGATGTACGATGGTGTCTTGAAAGTAGACCTACCAGAGGGAGCTAAGTTCATAGCTTACGCAGATGATTTAGCGGTTGTAATCGTCAAGAAAATGGAAGCGGAACTAGTAGAAACCACAAATGAAGTGATGGGGGTTGTGGAAAAATGGCTGAAAGATAATAAATTAGAACTGGCCCAGAAAACGGAAGCGGTCCTGCTGATAGGGAGGAAAAAACTAAGAGAAGAAGTTAGATTCTTTATAGGAGGAGTGCAGACCGAACCCAAAGCAGTGTTAAGTATCTTGGAATAATGCTAGATAAAAGTCTGAACTATAACGAACACCTACGAGTAATGATTAGCAAGGCAAGAAAGGCCTCAGCATCGCTAGCAAAAATTGTGCCAAAATTCGGAAGTGGGGGAAAAACAAGAGAAGAATGCCAAACGCAGCAATGCAATCAATAACGCGATACGGAAGCACGATATGGGGAGAAGCCCTGAAAAAGAAACGTAACCAAGACCTGGTAAACGCGCAGAGAATATTAGCAGCCCGAATTTGCGGGGGATATAGGACCATTTCAACAGAAGGCTCGCCAGAATTATTCCCATAGAGTTGATGTGCCAAGAAAGGAAAGACGGGAGAATTAAAAACGGGATTAGTAAAAAATAGCGAAAAGAGACAGTGGACCCGCACACTCATCCCGGACATTAAACCCTGGATAAACAGAAAAGAGGGAGAGGTGGATTACTACGTGACGCAATTTCTAGGTGGTATGGGTGTTTAAATTTAAAATCCGAGAGGAAGGAATTTGCATGTACTGCAACAATGACGATGATTCAGAACACACGATCTTCTGAAGTCAAAAATGGCAAGAAATTAGACAGAGCACGAATAGAAAATTGGAAACACAAATATTACGACAAATAATATAGTGGAACTCACAACAGAAAATAGAGAGTAATGGGAAAAAATACAGAAGATGATAAGTAAAATTATAAAGAAGAAGGAAAATGATGAACAAAGAAAACAGCGAGAGGCAAATGAATAAGCTGCAGGTAGACACATCAACTAACTTCCAACCTACCCTCTGAAGCAATACCTTCGGGGTCCCAGAGGATCTATTTATCATAAGGTCAAGGAGGGGTAATTGAATGAAAATTTTAGGCGAAGAAAAACTTGGCGAGCCGCCACTGTTGCAACCCACCACAAACAATTTCCCAATCCGGCTTGCAACCATGCGATCTTAATGCTAAAAACCTTCTCTGGAATTTCTGTCGTTCGGTTTCGCCGTTAAACTGTATGTCCCCTGTGATTCTACCTTAGCGCTAAGGAGAAACACGTCGCAGAAAAGAGGCCGATGGACAGGAGTGGAACGAAATGGTTGCCAATGATCTTAGTGTTAAAGAAAAAAATATTTTTAACATTGGGTATATTTCAGAAACAAAATGGCGTATCAGGCTGAAAATTGGTACACATCTACTTCAAGAGAAACCCAATATTCTCTAAATATTGCTGCATCCTGTAGAGAGCGGTGTCGGCAGATTTTTTTCGAACATAAGTAAACATAATATTTTTGTTATTAACACTTTTGTTCTTCTTCTTCTTTCTTATAGGCCTACTGGCCTGTTTCTTCCAGAGTGTTATTCCACCGCTTTGAGGTACGACTTTGACTTCTTCTTCCGTCAGGTGAGTTATCCCGGGCGATTCGGACAATCCTATTTTCCTACATTCTCGATACGTGTGCGTTCCATTCTTGTCTTCTCGTTTTAATCTTCTGTATTTGGCATTGTTCTAGAATGTCATTGCTTCTCACTCTTTCCATCAATGTCTTATTCACTATTTTTCGTAGCGTTTTCATTTCAGTGGCTTCCATAATTTGTTTTGTTTTGGAGGTGTCCGCTTTCGTTTCAGCCGCATATGGTAATATAGGGCTCACCGCACTTTTATAAATCCCCACATTTGGCTCTGTTCGTAGATATTTATTCCGCCATATAGTATCGTTAAGACATTCGGATATTTTTGATGCTTTGATTACCTGTTGTCGCACTTCTGATGTTAAAATTTTTACCACTTTTGATCTGGATGCCTAGGTACGCAAATGTCATCACTTGCTCAACTACTTGATCGCATAATATTGTAGTTTACACCGTAGTGGTTGGTAGAGATTGTGAGGCATTTAGTTTTTGTGGTGGATATCGTTAAATCGTACTTCTGGCATGATTGGCCGAGCTTAAAAAGTAGTCTTGGAGTTGATCTGATTGGGCTACAACAGCAATAACATCTACATAATAGACTGCGTTGATGTTCTTCTCTCCTAGTTTATAGCCAGGTAAGTGTTTTATTTTTTGGATTATCTCGTTCATTAACAGATTGAAGAGAAGGGGACTTAAAGCATCCCCTTGTCTCATCCCTTGGCTTACTGCTATATTCCCATAATGCTTTCCTTCTACCCTTACTTTTGTGTAATTATTCTTATAAATATTATTGATTAGTTGTATCAGGCCGCTGGGAATGTTTTGTTTTTCCAGCGTGTTTAAATGTGTTTCGACTGTATGTTATCAAACGCTTTATTGATGACAGAAGAAAGCCTGTTTATTGTGTTCTAGAGATTTTTCAGTCAATTGTAGGACTATAAAAATTGCGCCGATACACGATCGTCCTTGTCTAAACCCCTGTTGCTCATCGTAATAATTAATTATATCGGTAAGTTTTTACGTAATAAGTCTAGTAGTGAGTTGAAGATGTGTATTGAGGAGGTTTACTCCTCGGTAATTCTCCTTTAGTAGTGCAGTTCCTCCATATTTAATCATTTCGTTGGTGATGTTATCTTCACCTGCTGATTTACGATTTTTGAGATTCTTGATAGTATCTTTAATTTCTTCTTCACTTACGTCTAGTATTACTCCCGTATTCTCCTGTTGAAATTGTAATTCTCCTGTTATGTCTTCAGGTGCTCCTGCATAGAGTATGGTGAAATAATCTACCCACTTTTCTGCATCAATGCGTGTTAAAAAAAATATATTCTCCAACATCCTTTATCTGATTCTGAATCATCCTCCATACTCGTTTCTGTTCACCATAAAAATTTCTTTCCAAACCCTTGATGTGTGCTTCCCAATAGTTTCTTTGCATTTGTCTGATTTGTCCGTTGGATTCGTTTTTTATTATTTTATATTCTTTATGTACTTCCGGTGATGGGGCCATTTTGAATTTAAGGTAAGCTTTTCTTTTGCTTTCGGATATTGTCTTTATTTCTTCACAGAACCATGGTGTACTCTTTGTATGGTATGGTGCCACTTTCACAGTCCTTGTTCCCAGTGCTTCTTTTGTCGCATTCAGTATGTTCTGTTTCAGTTTCTCCCAGTTAATGTTAATGTCATCATTTTCTTGTAAACTGTGGTTCCATATATGGTCTTTCGTTTCTGGTAGAGACATTTGATACTGTCATCATTTAGCTGTTTCTTATTTATTCTCTCTTGAACTGGAAGTTCTTTCTTTTTAGTTTTTTGTATCTGTAATCGTAGTTTGCATAGAACGAGACTGTGGTCACTACCAACATCTTCCGAGTTTAAAGTTCTTACATCTGTTACTTGTGATGGTTGATAGTTTGTTGTTATACAATCAATAATGGACGTTTGGCCTCTATTGTTCCTCCAAGTTACTTTGTACTGTTATTTACGATTGAAAAATTTATTGTTAATCTGAAGGCTGTTTTCGACACAGAATTGAATAAACATGGTTCCGTTGTCATTGTATATGCTTTCATTAAACCTCTGTTTAACACCTGGTGTACTATCATTTCCAATATGCGCACTGAAATCCCTAAGTATTATTACGTAATTATTAGGGGGTATTTGGTCGATCTCTTCTTGTAGTGTTTCATACAACAATGTCTTTCGGCTTTGGGGTTTGAATCATCAGACACGTATATTGCCATGAAATAAATGTTTCTGAAGCTTGATATTTTTAAAGATACTAACAATAACCTTTCCGATATAAACCTGTATTCGTCAATAGCAGTTTCAAAATATTTATGTATAACTAAGCCAACTCCTTTTTTTTTCTCAATTTTCTTTTGCAACGGCGCTATAAATTAAGACATAGTTTTGATAGGGGATTATTCCCTTTCCCTTCTTTTTAACTTCTGATAGGCACATCATCAATTTTGTTACGTTCTAATTCTATTCATATTTCTTGTGCTTTGTTGTTCCATGATCTGATGTTCCATGTACTAACTCTTAGCGTATTTTTATTCCAAAATCGCTTTTTCCGTTGCCTCGCTATGGTTGTCATCAAAGGATCCGTCCGATTCCAAGGCTCTATTCTAGTTCTATGAGCAAGTATAAGATTATCACCCCTAGTAGGTTGTTAGCCTGGCTGGGGTGGATTTTTTATCGACCTTCTTTGGTCTAGATCCTGCGTGTTTTGCTAGACGGGTCTACCTCGTGTGGGATGTGATTCTTCATCACGCACACCGGTCTTGGGTAGGCAGAAGCTCTGGTCCCATTTGCACTATACTTGCGCTGTACCTACCCCTGGGTTTGACCCCTCTAGCCATTTTTGATCTTACGGGTAAAGTTTATGATACAAAAGTTATTGTTATATGAAAAAGGTGTGTTTGTTTGACAATATTAAACCAATGTATCTTTTGCCGAGTTGCCACCGAATTTACTAAGCAGTTGTTGTTGTTTTAGGTGTTCTTAAAGTTTCTGTCTATTAATATTTAGGATACAAAAAATCAGCCGACAGCGCCATCTACAATATGCACAAATGCTTATACATTGAGAATGTACGTCTTCCCTTGAAGTGAATGTGTGATCCGGCATTTTGTTTCTGAAACACGCCCAATGTTAAAAATATTTTTTCTTCTTTAAGGCGGCATGTTTGGTTTACTCGTTCTCATTTGGCCTCAGCTGTAGCTGAAATGAAGCTGTATCCCTTTACTTTCAGGACACCCTGTAAATAGTCTCAATAACTTACCAGGATTAAATCCAGGTGATGGGTAAGCACTTGAAATGGTGGGATCCCATTCGGAATGTGTGTTAGGAGTCCTGGAACCGTCATGTATGGGGGTCATAGACCCATAATGCAATGGGGTACGAGATCCTGCATCAGCTATGGGCGTTTTATTGCCGCTATCCCGGTACAATGGGGTGTGACTACCAACATACGAGGGCGTTCTTCCATAACTCAACACGCTACCATCCCTGCTGGGTGTTCCTAGAATTGTTCCCGCTTTAAATGGAATCAAACTACAGATATCTGGTGGAAACTTACCCACATCAGCAATATGATTTCTGTCCACTGAGATGGTTTGACATGATGTATGCAACTCGATACGGACAATCGAGTGTGTTGCGTCCTTTATAATTCCAATGTTGCCTTTATAAGGACCTCTCGTGATTTTAATGGTCAATCCAATTAGGTCACGATCTCGGATCACACGCCCACGACCAGTTCCACCTCCTTAAACAGCAACATTAAATAAGTGAATTCATAACCATATGAAAGACAACCCTTCACCTCCTGGCCCACCACTTGATGGATGCACGGGGGAATTTCTACGCGGCGACATATAGTCCATGGCCCTTGCGACACCTGCAGTCGGTGCTGCCTTGTTCCCTCCGGCCAATTGCAAATGTTTTGTTTTGCACACAAAAATACCTCCATTATGCAAATACTCCAAAGAGTGCAAAAACGCGAAGTTTCGATAAAGGTGTTTAATCTCGCCCGAAAAGCCCGCGTGGGGCCCGTCGATTACCTTCACCATATCTTTGCGGTGGAGATTGTTGCGGAAGGCGTCCAAAGCGGCTGTGTATCTGCTCAATCCGCGTTTCTGCAGCGACGTGGGGCGGCATTCCACTACTTTACCTACAGTCAAATTTAAGCAACGGTCAGTGTTAAGAAAAAGAGACCAACTACATACTGTGCATGTTGAGAACATGGAAAGTTTCACGTTCCAACCGTACAATGACTCCAACAGTTTCCGGATCGAGATTCACTAAATCGCCCCACTCGAATTTGCCCAGCGAATCAACACCACTTGCCATGTCTGTGCACAGTTGCAGATCCTTTGGTAGAATTTCCATTTCGTGCATGGTCAAGTCAGATATTACTACAACTCGGTCGCTTTCCACACGAACAATTAATCCTGTGTCGCCCTCATAACGTCCTAAAAAAGAGAAATCTGAATTGTTAGATTTTTGTAATAAAAATGGTATTCTAACCTCATTCCTGCTGCAACATGGGGCAGCCACGCTTGGAAAATGGAAACGGAAATTTACATAACGCATAGTGCAGCTGTTTTTTTTTCTTACACCAGCATACATAATGTGCTATTCGCTAAACAATCTAATCCCACCTCTGTGTAATTTAACTCACATTTTGTTCATTTAATGTTTTTATAGATAAGCTTATTTTTCTCCATTGAATTTCCTAACTTAATCTTGAACCTTACTTTTGAACAATCTTCCATCATTTTTGATCTTAATCCTTTCTATTGCTAAGTAACATCACTTTTGCATATTTATCTCTGTTTAATTAACACATTTCCGACATAATAACCGACTGGAAATTTAACTAACCTAACCTCACATAAGGCGTTTAACTAGAAGTATTTCCACAGCGATTCTAACCTCAATTTGAAGAATTTAATGTCTCATATTTAATCTAATAGCAATTATACTCACTAAAACATCACATCTGCGAACCCTAAGTTCATTTTTGAATATTTAAACCTCAATATTGATAAATCTTACTTTATTTTGTATTTTTTTCTTCAAGTTTGACTGACCTAATATAAATGAAAACGTATAATCATAAATATCAGCAGCCTAAACTGAAATCTGTTACCTAACATTTGTGTAATTAAGCAGAAATCGTTTAAGACTAACCTAACTTTTGTGCACTTAACCTCACTGTTGTGTAATTAAACGGATATCTATGCGACAATATATAATTTTCACGTAATTAATCGCAAAACTATCCCACTTTCATGTTATTAACAACAAAATTATCCCAGCTAACATCACTTTTATGTAATTAAGAGCCTAGCTAACTGATTTAACCTGTTTTTGTAATTGATATCAAATTTATTTCACCTAGGACCATCAGGAGATTGTGCGGCGACGCGAAAACCGTAAACACGAATCGGTCACGCAGCAAAGATTAAAGTGGTTTATAGTGTTATAACAGTGGTATAAAAGCGAAAAGAGTGTTTTAAAAAGAAACAAAGATAGAGAAGCCCAAAGAAAGAACTCAATTCACAAAGAGGAAAGACAAACTAGAGTAATCTATTAATTAATTAGATAGTGAGATAAGCCAAACAGGCAATAGCTGAGGCGCGCGAAAAGGTCAAACGCGGGGTCAAGTGCGACCGGCACGGGAAGGCCACCAGTGGCGTAACATAAGTAAGGAGCGCGAGTAAGCGGAGAAACAAATTTAAACAGCAGACAAGAAATCTAGCTAGAAATCAAAGGCCAATGTCAGCAGCGGAAAACAAAATCAATAGCGCGGGAAATTATTTCCCGCGCTATTGATTTTGTTTTCGGTATTTCCCGGAAATACCGAAGAATCTATCAGCAAAAGGAAAAGACTAGAGCTTGAAAATAAAACGCCGGAGAAAGAAGGAGGTGTTTAGGAGAAGCAAGAAACTTCAGAGATCCCCACCTAAAATAAACAAGAACAGTGAGAACCAAGAGTAAGGGAAACTTACGGAAATAAAAATGGAAAAGCTAGAAAAATTAATAATATATGTGGAACATACAGAACAAGTAAGAAAAAGCAAACATCTTGGTGGAACGAAGAAATAAAGGTACAAGTTAAAAAGACGCTAACAAAACAAGAAAAAGTTATGCAAAGATATAGACAGCACTACATGGAACTGCTGACAGACGATAAAAACGAACAAGATAAAGCACCCAAAGCGACAATACACGGAGACAAAGAGGAATCAAAGTTAACAAACAATGAAATATCGAGAAACGAATTAGAGACAGCAATAAAGACACTGAAAAGTGGGAAAGCACCAGAATATGACAGAATTGCACCAGAATTCCTAAAATATATGGGAGGAAAAGGATTCGAGACACTTCTGCACCTTATAAACAAAGTATGGAAACTAAAAACAATACCAAAAGATTGGGAAATAGCCATTATCCTGCCAATACATAAAAAACTGCGATAATCACAGGGGAACATCACTGATCAGCGTCCCAGCGAAAATATATGAGGTCATACAAGAAAACAGATTAAGAACGAATGTAGAAGACAAACTAAACGACCTTCAATACGGATTCAGACCAACAAGAGGTGCGCAAGACGTATTATTCACTGTCAGACAGTTAATAGAGAAGATGATAGAACACGACAAACCAGTTAATATAGGCTTCATAGATCTAAGCAAAGCATTTGACAGATTGAGACGCCCAGATATATGGAAGACACTTAAAAACAAAAAAGTAGAGGAAGACCTAATTTCAACGATAGAAAGTATTTATAAGACAACCCGAAACATAATAAGAACACAAAATAATGAATCAGAAGAGTTCATTTCTACTGCAAGAATCAGACAAGGAGGAGCACTAAGCCCATATTTATTCATAAGACTAATGGACGAAATAAACACCAAGTGTATAGAAGAGACAAAAAATCAAACATGGGGACACTACAGATTAAATCCAGTAAAACTATCAAATCTAGCGTATGCTGATGACTTAGCAATTATAGCAAACACCAAGGAAATTTTGCAACACAACAAACATATAGAACGACGCATTACAGGAGAAAAATCTAGAAATTAACACAAATAAATCAAAAGTCATGGTAATAGCCAGAGAATATCATAAAATAAAAATGTATATAAACAACAGAGAGATAGAACAAGTAAAACGTTTTAAATATCTAGGCCACACAATAGAAGATAATGGGAAAACAGACGGAGAAATAAATAACCGCACTGCAAGTAAACTACTATATGCCCTAGATAAGAGTTTTATAAGTAAAAGAGAAATATCACGTACACAAAAATAAAAGTGTTTAAAGCAATATTTGTGCTGACGCTAATTTACGGGTGTGAAACAAAAGATATAAAAGTAGACTACAAGCAACAGAGATAAGATATTTGAGGAAGGTACTAGGAGTGAGAACAAAGGACAGAATCAGAAACAGCGAGATCAGAGAAAGACTTGGAACAAGAGACCTGAACAAAATAAGAGAGCAACGACAACTACAATGGTGGGGACACCTAATAAAAATGAACTCGGAGGAAATAACGGAAACAATATGGCAGATGACATTAAGTGGAAAGAAACCCAGAGGACGACTACGGTTCACTTGGAATGAACAGATAGCCAAAACACTGCAAAATAGAGACTTATCATAGACACAAGCGACAGAGATTGCCAGAAACAGACCTAAACGAAGGGAAATAACAAAGAAATAACATAAGAAAACCTCTACACCTGAATTAAGGTAGAAATAGGATCGATTAAGAAGAAGCAGATATCCCACCTAGCATCAGTTTTATGTAATTAAGCGCATAGCTAACCGATTTAACCTGTTTTTGTAATTGATACCAAATTTATTTCACCTAATGTAACATTTGGCATTTAATTACAAATTAAGCGACCTAACCGCACATTTGGTAATCAAGGGAAAACCTATTCGACTTAACCTCACTTTTATGTGCTGTCCATACCACTGTCGCAACTATCAACTAATATAACCTCTAAAAAATATGTAAACACACAAAAATTACATACTGACTCTGTTGCTTTCAAACACATTTGAAAAATAAAGCATACCCATTAAAACTTTGACGTGATCGCCCATTCTGAAGTACTTCCTCAATTCTGAAGCTTGGAACACGAGTGCATCCTTGAGATCCTCATGTCTAGGGATGACTGTGATCATGTTGCCATCAATACTGATAATTTTAGCTTGTAAGTTCATCAGTTCCCCCTCACGCACTTCAACATTGTCGCCAGCACTGAAGGTATGAGTTGATGCTTTCTCTTCTTTCTCCACTGCAAGTTGAAGATCAATTCCCTCAGGTTGTTCTTCAAACCGTTCCAATTCTGCAAGAGTGGGCTTGACTCCCTCCACAATCACAGCATTGAGAGGAAAATTCTTATAGAGGAAGCCTTTGCGAGAGTAACGGTTACCTTCGAAGATTAAAAAATCGCCATCAGATGTTATTTCTCCTCCAATAGCTCTATAAATAATATCAGTTTATTCTAGTCGTAGTCTACGAATGACTTATTATTACCTTATTGCTTCCGGATTGAAGGGCTTGCTGGGGGGTCGCCGTTTTTGTTTGTGTTTCTCGGCCTCGGCATCCTGAAAATTATATTTAGTTTTTAAAGAAATAACCTCATAAACGTAGTTATTTGTAAAATATCATGAAAACTTACAGATACGGTTGTCCGTAACGCCCCACGAAGCTTCGTATTATCGATTCTGGGTAACAATTTTAAGTGTACTTGATTTTGGGCCATGTCAAAATAATCCACTTGTGCGATGTCATCCTTATAGGGCCCCCTTTTAAGTCGCACCCACTGTTTTGACTTTAATCCTAGAAGTGATCAAACCTTAACATCAAAATTAAAGGAAAAAAATGTAATTCTAATCTTACACCGCGATTCTAACCTCACTATTGGAAAATATAGAACCCAACACACAGATCTGCCCTAATTTTATTGTTATAATGTATTTGAATTAGCCCAATGAAAGTCATTCTACTCTGTATCTAAAACAATACAAATCTAAACCACTATAAAGCGATTCTAACGTTACATCTGTAAATAAATTATACAGAGTGCCCATTTTAAAACTCCGAACCTACATTTTTTTAAATAGGCAACACACGATACATGTCAATGCCGACTATAATTTTAAAACAAAATATTTCTATAATTAAGATCAGGGCAATCATGTTTACATTAACTTGACAGTTTACTAATCAAATTCGTTAAGCTACATTACTTGAACGTGCAAAAAAAGATTATCGAACATCAATCTTTGGTGCAAAATGTATTCCAACGCTGAAAAAGTGGACATGCTTCTAATTCTGGGTGAATGTCGAAAAAATGCGAGTGCTGCCAGTACTTTGTATGCGCAACGCTTCCCAGGTAGACGAATTCCAACAGACAAAACATTTAGAATGCTTCTTCTGAATTTACAAGAGTATGGGCAATTTTCAAAACCAAAAGCAGGGGCACGGCAAGTTACGGTTGAACATAACGAAGTAGCTGTAATTGAAATGGTTACGAATAATCCCCATACAAGTCAAAGAGCGATTGCAAATGCCTTAAACATTAGCAAAGGTTCTGTTTTCAATATTCTTAAGGCGAACAAATTTCACCCCTACCATGTTTATACCATACATAATCTTGAAGATAGGGATTATGAGCATAGTGTTCAGTATTGTCAATTTCTTAGACGGAAATTAAACGTCAATGCGGAATTTTTAAGTATGGTATTATTCTGTGATGAAGCCAGGTTTTCAAACAACGGCATGGTTAATCGACATAACTGCCACTATTACGCCCAAGACAATCCCCGCTGAATCAGGATAACTCATTTTCAGAGAATTTTTTCTCTTAACGTGTGGTGCGGTATTATTGGCGATTTTGTAATAGGTCCACATTTCTTTAATGGAAATTTAGATGGTGAAATGTATTTAAATTTCTTAATTAATGAACTACCGGCTCTCCTCCAAACAGTTCCTCAAAACGTACAGAATAGCATGTGGTTTTTAAATGATGGTGCACCTCCGCATTTTCATAGGGATGTGAGAAATTATCTTAACCAACGTTTTGAGGGACGCGTAATTGGACGAGGTGCATTGCATCCTTGGCCTGCCCGTAGTCCCGATTTGACTCCGCTAGACTTCTTTTTGTGGGGCAAAGTAAAAAATGATGTCTATGAAGTGCCCATTCGAAATGAAGAACATCTACGCGAAAGGATAATTCAATGTTGTCGCTCTATCACACCGGAAATGTTAGCTCGTGTTAGAGGTTCGATGCGTAGAAGAATTATACTCTGCGAAAACGAAGGGAGAAGGCAATTTGAACACCTGCTTCGTTAGTTTTTGTACTATGTTCCTATTAAATTATTATTGTAGTTATTGTTGTCAAATATTAAATTTGAGTTATTAACGTAACCTTAAATTTGTACTTAATCATTACATGTACTGTAATACAATTCTGATCTCAATTAAAAAAAAATGGTAGAAATGCAGTGATCTGGGGTTGCATTGTGTGTTGCCTATTTAAAAAAATATAGGCTCGGAGTTTTAAAATGGGCACTCTGTATTTACCGTGATTATTGAAAAACTATAATTAAACTAGCGTAAACAAGATGACTGCAACTAAAACTTCCTTATTTTGGTTTACTGTTTTATACGGGCCTATAAATCATACAAACCAACCTGTTTGCTCTTTGACAACTCGCAAAACATGGGTCATTTCCTTGATGGGAACCATCTGCTGTTTCCATAGCCCTATGCGCAAGTTCCCTACGTTTTCCATGAAAGCTTTAACATGAGGTTGCTTATATGCCTCAATGTAGATGAAGCCCTTGATGCCCTCTGGCGCAACAACCGATTTAATCTGAAACGGTTCGCCTGTGTTTTGATATGCTAAGAATTTGCGCATCAGTAGCAGAACTGTAGCTTTTTCCTCGCCAATGCGACACTTGACCATCCACAAATTTGGATCCCTACATAAATATACAGCAACATACTTGAAAAGTACGTACACACTAAAAAAATCTTACTTCACTCCCGGTAATAAAGTTTGTTGTGTGATTTCGTCAGACATTTCTTCACCACCATCTCCAAAGTGCCGGGCGGCTGCCCCATCTTCAGAGTACTTTTTCCTTAGATACTCCTCGATTTCATGTTCTTTCTGTGAGCTTAAAACAACAAAATTGTTAAATTGCGGTTATGTTTGAGTCAGTGTTTGAGGTTATGCTTGAACGAATACAACTTACTCCCACAAATTCGTCCCACGCCGCCTCCCTTCGATTTCCCGAGCAGTGGGGCCCAATTCATCCACCTCATTTCCAACAATTCCAATTTCTTGCACTCCATCTTCCCAATCTTCATCATCTTCGATTTCGTCGTCCACTTCAGCCTCGTCTATAATAAACCCACCATAGCGATCCTTCTTCTTACGTTTAGGTTGGGGCCCTGCATCCTTTTCATCCTCCTCACTATCATACTCCTCGCTATCACGCAGTGAATTGCCGTCCTGTTCGTGTTCAACTTCTGCAGGCTCATCATCAGAACCCTCGCGGCCCTCAGAACTATTACAGAAACCAAATTGAACACAGACAATTGAAAAAATAACAGAACTCACCTTAAACGACTATCAAATCTAGAGAGTGAAACAGAGCGGCTTTGAAGGTTATCTGCGGAGCCCGCACGAACACTGCTGTATTTAAAATGATTCGAGGTTGGAAAAGCGCGGTATGAACTGGAGCACTCACTATCAGACAAGCTACTTGCTTCTGAATCCGACATTCTAGAATTCAAATTTTGAAAAAACGAAAAGTTAGGTTAGGAGCACAGATTTATTTACTGCAGCAAAATGTTTTTATCCAACACACACGTATAAAAGCGATATAACTAAGATGATTTCAAACAAGTAATGTGGTTTATAACCCACTAGTTGATTATAATTCTAACTCACTAGTGAGTTACAAGTCTAACTCACTATTATTTATTGAAAGCAATGGTTGCTAAGCTTTTTTGTTTGTTGCTAATGTAAATTTATTTACTTTTTTAAGTGTCAAAATAATTTAATTAAACTGTCAAATTTTCAAATCCTTATTTTGCGAATAGAATTTGTGTGTTGGATAAAATACTATATTACACATGTGTCTTACTTGCATATAAGTCACTCAAGAAATTATTCCACTCGGCTATCGCCTCGTGGGCTAATATTTTCTTGCGTGACTTATATGCCAAGTAAGACACTTGTATAATAAATAACTATAACCGAATAAAATTCAATTTGTAGTTTAACAATTAACTTACCTACACGGTTATTTGTCCGAGAATTACAACTATCAGCTAATCAACCGTTGCGCTGTAAACTTCTAAAATTGCGGCACATTTTTAAACTAACTATTTTGTAATTACAAATCGTTTGTTTTCAACAAGATGCTTGGAAACCAAACAGGGGGTGGAGTTTGGTTTTCAAATTCAAAGTAAATCATGAAGTTGGCTACAAATAAGAGCGTATTTTGAAGCAGGTCATACACTTAGGTATTTTTTAAGTGTTGACCATGTGTGGAATTACCTATACCATAAAATGAGTCAAACCATCGACGTGCAGCAAAACAACAATCGTACAATTAAAGACAACTCGACGACGAAAAACATTTTTATAAAGTATTTACCTTTCTCAAGTCTTCTCACTGTAGATAGGGTAAATGTAAGTACTTTTAAAGTTTTTGTAGTTTTAGCAATGTCCTCTTATTGGGATACAGTAATTTCTAAAAGAATACCTATACAGCTTACACATTTTCATATGATTTCATGAAATAAAAATACAACAAGGATTAAAAAAAATAAACTTTGAAATTTTCACAGGTTGAACGAAAACATAAAGTTACTAAAATTGAGATTTTAAGACATCTGTATTTCGAAAAACGGGATTTTAAATTAGCCCGATGCCGGCCTGTCAATCTGTCTATCAAGCAAAGTGGCAGACGGATTACAAAAATTGCTATAGTTCGTTTGAAAATGGGGTAGAAAAATTAGGGAACCAATCATACAGATGTAGTTACCTAGATTAGGTATAACTTTTGTTTTTAATAAATACTAATCCAATAAGCAGTTATTCAGTTGAAGTTATTTTGTCGTTTTTTATGTTACAGGTTATGTTGGTTATTAAGGTTATGTAGCTCGTTATTTTAAATAAATATTATACATTACAAAATCGGGCTTCTAACTAAATCTACAAAGAACCTTAACAGAACATATATTAAACCAATATTACAATTTATTAAATAAATACATTTAACGAGAAAAAGTAAGTACATACCTAAGGTAAGTACAGTATACTAGGTATAAATAAATTAAACAATGCAAAACGTATACAATTTTTATAAATGTAGCTATGGTTGTGTCACAGATTCGTCAGGATTTGAAGCGGGTCAATTTAAATATGTAAAAAAGACAACTGTTTATCTGGCAAAAATTGCCTATATGGTAACTCACCGGGGGTCTTGCCCGTCGCCGTAACTGTGGTGAAACGGGACAGACCAAACACAATAACTAGTTAACACAACGATAAAGAACCTGAAATATTGTGAATTTGAAAATGCTTTAAACTTTCTATATAGATACTTCTTACCAAAACGCAACAAAATTATAACTTATATACATAAATATACATAATATACATATTTAATTATCTATCATTTCTGCATCAGAATCGTCAACCAAATCAGAGTCGTCCATGTCAGAAGTATCAGAAGCACTATTAGCATGAATAATACGAGGTTCTATATGAACGTCAAACCACGTATCTAAATCTCGCATTTTTTTTTCTTCCGTAATTGTGTGTTCTCTACATTTTTTCCATTGTGTAGGTGTTATATCGTCCAACGCTGCATGAAAACGCTTCTCCACCTCAGCTAACTTAAATGTAGAATTTTTTCGCCCTACATCTTCTTTCACTTGAACCCAAATGAGCTCAATTGGATTGAACTCACAGTGATATGGTGGTAATCGCAAAACTGTTTTACCAGCAACTTTTGCCATTTCATCCATAACATATCTTAAAATTTTGGGCTTTTCTTTTTTTACAATTTGTAATAGTTCTATTTTTAGCATCGATTCGTCAAACGAAATATTTTTTGGGTTAGCCATTTTTGAATAGCTTCTTATCGCCATGCTGCTGTAGGTATAGTTTTTTCGCGACGACTGTGATACGAAGCGTTGTCTAAAATAATTACGCAATTTGGTTCCACTAAATGCAGGATTGTCTCAAACCAATCCTCAAATGTTTTAGAGTTCATCTCTTGATGGTAGGCCCGATTACTTTTTGATTCAAATAACAGCGAACCTCCCTCTAAAAATCCCGGATCACTGCCTATATGGGTTATAATTAACCTACGTCCTTTTGCCATACGGCTGCTTAACCCCCGTAGAAAGTCCTTTAATAAAGGCCTCCCTATGGCTTCTTATGGCATCATCGTGCCAAACCTTGTTTTGGCTGTGACTTTCGTTAAGCCACGTTTCGCCAAGATAATAAATTTTTCTATTTTTTTGTCGATATAAATTGATGGATCGTAGGTAATTGCTTCTCTCTAAAATTATATCTTCACGTTCTATTAGAAAGTTCTTCCTGTTTCTCTTTGCATACTTAAAATTCAATTTCCTCATAATTCCGAACAACATGGAACGTGTTAGGTGTGGCAAATCTTCACGTTCGTGTATAACCGCTAATATTTTGTCTAAGGTTGGCGATTCATTTGAAAAGGAAAAGGAATGAACAATGCCACGAATAGGACATTCTACAGATTCCTCTATTATAATTTCTGGTCTTCCTGGAGATGTTTTGGGGTTGGTTAAATGTCCACGATTTTTATGTTCTTGCAAAATATTATATATTGTTGATTTTGAAAAATCTGTAAATAATAATATGGAATGTTGTACGGCATGTCTTAAAACAAACTTAGTACCTGCGATGTTTGCAGCTAGTTTAATATGGCATTTCCTTTCTTCCTGGGGGAATTTTATTACATGTTTGTAAATATTCATAATTAATTTTTTTTCTGTTACTGGTAGGGGCACTTCGCTTGAGCGTTTAATATATTCACCATCCATATTCTAAAGTTGCAAATAGGTTCTAGATTATGTAAACTAGATAAAGCAGCAAAGTGTTTTATTTCTTTAACATTTACTTTAGGCAGGGCTGGCTTAAATAATTATTTATTAAAATTGCAAAGGAGCATCTAGCAAACTGTTGTATGTGTATGTTTGGTTGCCTAATGTTAACCATTCCATTTTCAAACGAACTATAAATGAAAAAGTTCGTATTTTGGTGGGTTGGAAATTATAAATACTTTTAAAGGATGGCGGCTCGCACATATACTTGTTGAGAGCTGTCACGGGCTTCCCTGAAGCAGGGTATTAAGTATGCTGCTCGTTTCCGAAATTCTCTTTTGCTCGAAGGGATGAAATTATTGCTTGGCGTCGCGAGTATTTAATATCGATTAAAAAATACCGTGAAGAAGGACGATCAATATTTTATACGAATGAAACATGGGTGAACGCAGGTGGGTCGTGTTTTCTTAAATATAGATTATTAACACATTATGTTATCTTTGAATAAACATTTTAAATGACGTAATTATATATTATTTTTTCTCTAAATTAGGACATACGAAAACAAAGGTATGGTATATATTATATCGTCACGACAAGTTTTTTTGGAGGGTTTATCAACGGGGTTGAAAAATCCTTCGGGCAAACCCAAATGTCTAGTAATAACCCATATTGGCAACGAAAATGGTTTTCTGGATGATGGTCTATTATTGTTCGAAGCATCGAAAACCCACGGTGACTACCATGGGGAAATGACTGCTGATGTGTATGAAACATGGTTTACATTGTAAAATTTGTAAAACAGTTACCTCAAAATTCGGTGGTAGTTATGGATAATGCTCCTTTACCACAGCCGTCGTCACCTGGAAAAATTACCAACCTCAAATTGGCGCAAGGATGAGCTAAAAAACTGGCTAAAAGAAACAAACATCCTCTCTGAAGATGACGCCTTGAAGCCACAGTTAGTTACACTAGCTAAGCTACATAAAAACCAATATAAAATTTTGGCAATCGACGAAATTGCCAAATCCCATGGCATTACAATTTTGCGGCAGCCGCCGTGTCACTGTGAACTCAATGCCATTGAACTCGTTTGGGCGCAAATTAAATCGCATGTCGCAGCCAACAATAAATGGTTTAAATTAGCATAAGTAAAAGGACTCTTTATAGAAGCAATTTCGCTGGTAACTGCCGAAAAATGGCAAAATTTCACCAGTCACGTAATTAAAGAAGAGAGCCGGATGTACGAACTTGATAACATTGTAATAGACTGTAGAAAAATTGGTAATTAACTTCGACGAGGATTCTGTTAAAAATTGGTGGCAAAAATGTTAAAATAAAGCACCTCACTTCTCGAGTAGTATACACAGACTGTACTGCGGATTTATTAGAACATACAAAGTAACACAAATAGAGGGCGCTACATGTTAAATATTGTGACAAATTCCAACAGATTCTTCCGATGACGAAGACAGTGAATAAATATTAAGTAAATGGACTTTGCATCAATAACTCATTAACAAACATTTAACCTAATATGTAATTCTTAAATTTTCTATTTACTTAATGCCAATTACCTATTATGAACTCGTTGATAAGGAATAATTATGATGCAATATTTATTGTATTTGTTGGTTAATTATCATGCCTACTTAATATCCCATTTCCAATATATTTTTCAGAATGTACAACAAAACTTTATACATCTTCGTCACCCACAGTTTGGATGCCGTATTCTATAAAAAAAATGGTTGTTCTTAGAACCACAATTGTGCACGAACGTTTACAGCTGTATTTGCATCAAAGGTCTTGCACTACCTATATCTATTAACGCGCGGCAAGCTACGTAAATATTTAAGTGTGTGAATCAGACTCGCTGTCGGACGGTTTGTTTACTACAGTGTCATGCTTACCTTGAATGCACTTTAGGACGCGGTTTTCCAAGCATCTCTAAGCACTGCAGCCATCATTGGCTTATTATACACCCTAACTAAGAATTTAGCCTATCTGGGGTAATTACAACTCCAGCAGTGATTTTTAACATGTCACACATCGCAGTGGTACGGAACCTAAGGCTTTACTGCTAATCCGATAGAAACCTTACGTTCAGATTTTTCCTCGCTAGAAAAATCTCAGCGACCTCGGTCAGATTCGACCCCACGTTTCTTGGACCTAAGGGCAAATGCGCTAACCACTAGACCGTCAAGGCCAGCATACATTCTCATAGTCACATATATCGCACTTGTAGCATGGGCACCGGCAAGGGCGGCAAGAGGGGGGCAAGAGGGGGCAGTTTCCCCCACCCCCCTGTAAATTTAAAATACTACCTATAGTAAATATGTTTGTTTTTTGGCGTGGTTTACATATTAAAGGGTCAAATAGGTA
>JABXWE010032830.1:0-12111 GCA_014611495.1 Limonius californicus
TATGTTTTGTATTTTCTTTTTATATTTGTGTGTTTAAATTATAGAAATATAGTATAAAGTTAAATGTTTATAGTTTTTTGCAGTTAATTTTTATAATATCTGGAGTGTTAGATAAAAAAGAAAGTAGCTTGATAATACAGCATTTAAAATTGCCGCTTGTAGATTGAAGTGCAATACTACGTCACCTGTGGCGCTAGTGGGATTTTCTTGAGCCTGCTCAAGTACAGATGCCTATCTATATAACAATATCTGATCTAACCTATGCCTTTATCTAAAATTTTTTGTACATATTGTATATAGGTATATATATATATATATATATATACATACAGGGTGTCCCTAAATTGCCTTAAAACTTCAGGTAAATTTTTCTACAACCGATATAGATATCAAAATTGCAAACAGGAACTTCCTATTGCGCTTCGCTTCCTCAAGAGCCAGTTAAAGAATCTGAAACTTGGCAACACTGTTGAAGCTACTTAGAAAAAACTAAAATCAGTAGGCCAACAGTTGAAATATTTAAAGTAAAAATTAGGATACAGTGCTTTGTTAAAAAATAATTTATTTCACAGAACATGTTTCTGCCACCAACTTCACGGCATTTGACTGCCCTTGTAACGATGGCCCGTTGGACACGCTGGAGAATTGCTTCATTAACGGTTGCTGCTGCTTCACGAATACGAACTACTATCTCTTCTTCATTTTTAATTGGTGTCATATACACCATATTTTTCAAATGGCTCCACAAGAAGAAATCTGGGCTTCTTGGAGGCCAGACCACTGTACTTCTGCGGCCGATCCATTTTCTTGGATAAAATTGCCTAAGCCAGTTTCTCGTTCTAGCGGCATAATGAGATGGCGCCCGTCTAACTGTATCCACATATCGCGGCGAACCAATAAAGGGATATCTTCTAACAATATTGGGAGTTCGTCGTTTAGACAATTCGAGTAATTGTTAGCATTCAATCGCAATAACACGAATTAAAGGCGAATTTAATGCAGAATTCGTAATGTCAATTCAAAATTGATTTACTTCACACACGTGTTAAAACGCGAACAATAGATTTTTGAAATTTTTGTCACATCACCCATGCACCTGCATTGTTGTCAAATTGTACTTTCACCAAAAGTATGATTTTTAACAGTACTTCCAAACGAAGAACTAAATTGCTAATTCAATGTTAATTAGCGGTTTTGAATTAATTTAAGTTTCCTCATTAAGCAAATACATGTTTTACTTAATTTCTTATAACCATTTCGCTAAAATTCTGCACTAAAGGTACGAACTTTAACACCATCGTACAAGAAAACTAAGCTGCGGAGCAAATTTTTTCTTGCAGTTTTTTTTAAGAATTCTTAAAGGAAAAAAATAACCTGAAGCTTTTAAGGCAATCTAGCGACACCCTGTATATATAATTAATCAGCAATATTAATGCCAGATACAAAAAAGATACACGCTGCCATAAATACCCAATAATTACCCCAAAAAAAAATACTTGTAGAAAGCAACCATTAATTCACATCAAATTATATAAACATATTTTTTGGGAGATAAACGTAGATGCGATATACTTGAGATATTTCAAATTTGCATACATAAAAAACATAACCTTCAATAAATGTGTAAATCGAGCTCCTAAATGTGCCGATATTACAAATTTGGGAACTGAATAGAATCGGAACCTACATCCTGTGTGGCGTTTCGCTGTTTCCATGTGATTACTTTGCATTCCTATTAAAAATGTCATGTTATTATGCCCAAATATGGCAGAATGCTGATAAATTCTGCCAATTTGATTAATTAAATTATTAATGCCAATGTCAAAAAATTTTGTGTTTTGGAATTGTGGTTTAAAATTTTTAGGACAAAACGATATAACTTTTCTTTTTGGTGTTGTGTACCCAGTTTTTGTACAGTTATTATCCTTCACATGTTAAATTTTGCTGCTTACCGAATGTAAAAACATGTGGGACCTAATTGGGATCTTTAAATATATGAAATAATTATAAAATTACCTAAAACAATCTTAATATTATACAAAAATTTCCGTTTAAAAACGAACCATTGTGTGCATTTCAGAAAAATATCATTTTTTTGTAAAATAGTATGACTTCTATTCGAAATTTTTTCTTTTTAAAATTGGTTTTATGGTTATTTTTGAGAACACTTTTTCTTGTCCTTCGGGAAAAGGCATTGAGACACCAATTTTCTCTATTTCTGTCATACTACGTAGCAAGTTCTCAGCTAAAACAGGTTTCACGTTTTTCTTTCATCGAACTAACATAAACCTGATTCTTTTTACTATTTTATGCGTATAAAGAGTAACGACCTACACCAACATTACTGACGAAGAAACCCAATAAGGTAGCAATCGTTCTTTGTTGTGTCCCCACTAGCCTTCCAAAGGTGTCCCCACCTATGCCATTGGGGTTTTGTAAAATTACGTTTCCTATAATAAATTTCAATCAGTTTCGCGCTAACTTTCAATTAATCGTTATCTAATAATTGAAAGGTCGATCAATATGAATCACAACAATGTTTGTGTTAGTTTTACTTTTTTATTTGTTCTGTTTGCCGTGGCAAAAACTGTTACCATTAACGAAACCACATTCATAATGAAAATTAAACCCGGCAATTTAGAAAACAGTGAATCTAACAGGTCAACCAATTTCCAAAATCGAAGCTCTAATTCTAGTTACGGTAGGTAACAAACAATTTCTTAAACCATTTAAAACATGTACGTTTATGCATATAGAGAATGCCAGGGACAAGTCCTCGAACAAGATATTTTTTCCGCCCGATTTACATCGAGTAATTTCTGCACTTGAAGTTCTTCCAAATGGTCAATGTCTGAATGACAGCAGGGCTGTCTTGGAAGCTGTTGTTAGTCGTCAAAGATGGGCTTTGAAAAGTAAGTAAAATATAAAAAATAAATCTTATTCAAATAAATTTTATAGGAAATTTTGTATGGAAAACCCGGGGAGATCTAAATTAAGTCTGAACCGTTTAAATTTTGCTTAGGATTTGACGTAGTTTTCTTTTTTTGAGCTGACAACTTCAAACGATAATTGACCACGATGCATCTAATGAAAGATTGACAAAGTCTGTGCAAACAATTATGCAATTACTTATTCAGCAAAATTCTTTGCGCTATTTAAAGATATGTTTGGATTTTATTCAAGAACAAGGTTTTTCCAAGTATTTTTACGTCTGTTTAATTTAAATTTTAATTATTGTGATATTTAACAAATGCATATAATGAAAATGTCTATATTTTGCAAAATAAGACAGTTGTGATATCACGTTCTTATTGTAAAATGAACTTCTACGTAGTATTGAAAAGGTAGTTATCCAACATTCGTGAAAAAAGCTTATGACGTTTCTTAATCTGACACTATTTATACTCATAAAATATCTTAAATTGTAACATGTATACTATACCGGCATGGTACTGCTATGTGTAAATTTCAAATTTTTATTCGAACTGTACTACTGAACTATAACAGAATAATCGAAACAATTCACGAGCACAAAACATTTTTCTATTAAAAGTATGAGAAAATTACAATTTACCATAAATTCAGAGGCCTACCAAAAAATGCATAAAGAAAGGGTTCCATACCCAATATTCACTTTATAATTTTAAATATTCTTACAACCAATTTATCAAAAAATGCCAAAGGACAATAATTATTATGTGTCATGGTTTTCAAATATTATTGGATTTAGATATAAGTTATACACAATATGGTTAAGCACATTTTAAGAAAACGTTAATTATACTTATGCAATTAAAATAATTATTTTGATTTATTATCTTTATAGTTACTGTCAGTGAAAAATGCGGATGATACGTAGTTAGAAGATATAAAACTTAATTTCTCACTACTAATATATTTAATTGTGTTAAAGGACCAAAAACCTGAAATTTGGCTTATGGTTACCATTTCTGCCCTTTACAACATTCTCTCAATGTCTATAACATTGAAAAAATGGATCGAATTGAACATTAATTGTAGTAAATATACAGGGTGTCTCAGAAAGAATGGGCCAGCGTTTAGTCATAGATTCTTTAGGTTAAAATAAAGCGATTAAACCTAATATACCTTAGGCAGAAAGTCCTTCCTTAAGAAGTTATAGGGCCTTAAAGTTCAATTTTTTATTTTTTATTTTTATTGTAATTTCCACAAATCTAAAGATATTTCTCTGAAATTTGGTACAAATACTTATCATTATGTGGTACAGTCACAGAATTATTTTCATTAACCAGACTTGAGGCACTTAACCTACCACTGAAATTTTATTTTAGCTCTAACTTTGTTATTAGTAGAAAGTTTTAAAATGCCTCGACATAACGAACGTCGCTGCATTTTCGTAAACACAAAACAGAAATTAAAAATACAATTTCTATACCACCAAAGTATTTAATTGACTTAGCATTGTTCTTTACTGTAGGTCACAAGCACTATCCATTGTTTTTGCGATCATGGCTACCTGATAATTGCACGTCATAACGACAACTCAAAACTTGGGACAAGCATTTTAAGGCAAACGGTTGCCTCTACGCGTATGAACTAAGAGTACCTTATTTTTGTATTTTTTAATTCTCTTTCAGAAAATAACATAAAATTTTAAAACTTTCTTCTAATAACAAAGTTAGAGCTAAAATAAAATTTCAGTGGTAGGTTAAATTCCTCTTGCGGTCAAGTCTGGTTAATGAAAATAATTCTGTAACTGTACCACATAATGATAAGTATGTGTACCAAATTTCAGAGAAATATCTTTAGATTTGTGGAAATTACAATAAAAAGAAAAAATAAAAAATTGAACTTTAAGGCCCTATAACTTCTTAAGGAAGGATTTTCTGCCTAAGGTATATTAGGTTTAATCGCTTTATTTTAACCTAAAGAATCTATGACTAAACACTGGCCCATTCTTTCTGAGACACCCTGTATATAACTTACGTTCTGTTAAATTGGAAAAATTCAGAGATTTGCTTACATCTATTTGCGAAAATGTTATTCATTCATGAAAAAATTGTAAATTTCCAGAATTTATAAAATTATGTACTAATAACAAATTTTTAATACTGATATATGTGATTACAAGCATTTTAATTAAATGCAAGTCTTGTCGTAATTTCGTCTGTACCAGCGGCATTGTAATTTTGTCTAAGATTTAAAATTAAAGATAATATAAGTACATGAATATGCAAGAAACTTAATATTACAAAATATGAAACGTAACCTACTGCAAAAAATATTCAAAACAATTAGGAAGCTACACTTATATGTAAGGGGAAAAATATTAACAGTAAGCATGTTAAAATTAAATTCAAATTATACTACATATGTACAAGAAAAATCTAAAATAATATATAAAGTGTCTTCCAAAAATCCTAACATTCTGTATTGGTAGTAATTATTTTAATTTGTCGGCTTCGTTTGCGCTACCAGGAATCTAAGACAAGATTCTGATAAATATTTTGTTATGTAATAAAAAATCACTGTAATAAATAATGCGCAGATGGCTAAATCTTATTATTCTGTGACAGATGTAGAAATAGGAATCAGGTTATACACGCTTTTTAATTTCCACGACTATTCTTTATTTCAAATGGTCTTAATCATAATTTAAATTAGAAGAATAGCTTAAGCTGCTGTATATTTAGGAAAAGTAATACATAAAAAAAAATAAACGCCCCATGCTCCAGAAAATTTTTCTAAAAGAACATTTCACAAGCAGTGACTCAACAAAGCATAAACAAATATATCCGGTTCAGTGGCGGTTATAAGAAAATTGGCTCATCATTCATAAATAAACGGCTCGGGGTTTCCTAAGAGTTTCGGAATTCGGAAAAGCAAGCCATAGTTTACGACTGTTAATTATAATATTTTAATGAAATTTACGAACGATTTCACTGCTGTTTGTAACCTTCTTATAAATATTGAAACTATTTAAATTATTAATTCTAATTTATGACATAGTTAATGATAACTGTTTTCTCGTGGAAATTTCCGTTTCTAATCAGATCCTACGTTTTCCTAATACCCAAATAAAAATGTATATACCGAAATAAAAATAAGAAATGACCAAATACATACCACTTTTTTATTTGTATGATAGTGCATATAACCCGGACTACAGCGAATTCTATTTAATAACTGATTTTTTACGTTCACGCCTAAAACTATTTGGTACTTTTCCATAATTACATACACATCAGTTAATAATTTGGATGAAGGTGATCCGGCTGTTACTTCCTTCATTTTACCCAATCTGTTAACATTTACGTAATAAATAGCAAATTATAAATTATCAAAAGGTCCAATTAATCCCAAAGCCAAAAACGACCTTGATTATTAAGCTTCGAAAGTAGTTAGAAGTAAAATGGAATCTGATCTAAATAATAAATATTTACTTATTGTTAATATCCGTAAGGTCAGAGATTTCTGATAAATTAGGTAATGGAATATTTTTATATTATAACTGTAGTCTATTTACAAACATTATTGTAACGTTTTGATTTCGGTGTCTAGGAAATGTCTCGTTTCATTTCATAAGAAAGCATATTTAGAACCCTTTCAAATAGAACGTCCGTGGGATATGTTGTTAAAAATTAAGGCAGGTCAGGAGAATGGATTGGCAAACATGATCAAAATATTTACAAAAGCAGGAAGTGGAACGAGATTCGTCTATTAAAAATTCGTTACCTTGCTTTGAAGAGTGGTCAGTATTTTCGTAATAGGTCCTTGATAAAATTTCCGTTGGTAATAGAAAATTATTCAGTCGTCCTCCATTACGTTTAGTAACGTTTTTATTAGCGATCCCTTATTTTTAGTAAATGTAAAATTTTAATTGATTTCTCCTGTTCTGTGGTTTTTCAAAGTTTTATTATGATGAATATAGGAGGGTTTTTTCGCACTGGGACGGGCGGTGGGAATTTTTACAAGTAAATATAAATCACTAAACACTCACCGACAGGGTCTCGAAATCGGTTATGTGTATTCATCAACACCAAATTCTCGGGAACTCAGGATTTAGCAGCTTCAGACGCGGTGCACTCATAAAGTAAACACACAAACAGTCACAACCCCATTTTAGCACAAACCAGCAAAGCAAGGAACACACAAGCAATGTGCATTACTACATTAGCATTGCAACTTCTACATTTCTACTTACAGGGGGTCGAGTGTCCCCCGTAGGATCCCGTGTCGCATCTAGTAGCTCACCTTTGGCACCATGACAGGACCGTGTCTAGTAGTTCTCGTTCAGGGTGGGGTGTCCTTGACAGGGCCGTCTTTAGAAGATCTTAACTGATGTACCTAACCTGTAACGGGTACCGGGTACCCGGTAACCAAATGTTACCACCGGTCAATGGGTTCAGTTCCCCTATGTTATTGTGATCACCAACCGACCTCCTCCAACCGCCGTACGTGCATCACAAGGAAAAGAGTGAGAGACAGGCTCTCCACGGGCTACTCTGCAAAGTGCGATGCGGAGATCACTGGCTGGTCAACCAGGTCGAGGTCAAGCCGAGTGATTAGGCCCAATCACCGACTCTCTCAAGCATTAAGCTGCTTAAAACGGAATTTTGCGCGGGTACACAACCCCCAGGAGCCTTGGAGAGCTCACTGGCTCCCCAAGCGTAGGTACCACAGGCCTCAATCACAAGAACACAGTAATTACAATTACTAACAGTACTACCTCAAGAATACTACATAAGCAAAAGCATTATATCTATAGTTTCAATCAGTAACTACTCATCTCGCTCAACCCCACTACCTTACAGGTAGCCAATACATAGGTATATATCACTTCAGTGCATTTATCAATTAAACCAAACACATATACTGTTAATTCACTTATACCGAACGCGCGAACTCCGAATCCGTCTGAGAAGCCATTCCCTCGGCCGCTTCGGACCCACTATCCCAATTTTCCCAAATCTTACCTAAAAACACCGCTCTGCGACGAGTCTCGGGTCTTGGAAAGGCATAAACATAAACATAGTTTATTACACAAGGGGGCTAGTAACCACAATATTTAGAAAACAGCTTTATTGACAACTATACGAGTATACAATAAATGTGAAAGAATTTGTCCAAAATTATTATTCCTACATGAATTATCTGTATCATCTTAAATTGGTTACTACAAAAATTCATATACTTTATTATAGAAATTCCATACTAGTGACGTATCCATTCTTCTTGAATTGAATCTGTAAATGAATTCACATAGAAGTGAAACGGATTTCTTAACTAATCAGTAGCTTTTCCTGTACTATCAGAAAAATACCAATAAAATTGTCAGGTGTTCTGCTATATCTTGTTTAATATCCTGTAATAGTACCTATTTGGTGTCAGGCTTACTAATATTTAGAAATATGCCCAACGTTTCTCGCGCAATACCTTACACACATACAGGTTTATCCAATGGAAGATTGTGTTTCCATAATGAACATATCTAAATATATTATTAAGCAGAATTAAGAGGAACAGATTTTGGAAACAAATTTGAAACCACTGGGTGTTTCGTACAAAAATACCAGGCAGATTCTATATATTTTTATGATATATTTTCGCATATTACAAATGACATTTAAAAAATTAACCGCTTGTTGTAATTTCACTAACCGTTTTCGAGAATACCGTTAGGCAAAATGTGAATTTTATAATAATACGCTTTTCAGAATAAGTTACTGTTTCATATCTTCGTTTGAAAGTCAGGCCAGGTAAACTGACCCCCCCCTTTAGAAGTAGTTGACGCAACCCAAAATACATATAGCATGCAAACCAAAATGACGTTTTCTTTAATTTAATTAAATTGATCAATGTTGCTTAATTATGACAAACCCAAGTCAAACTTACTTACATTTTAAGTACAAGACATTTTCACTTAACAAGAAAATAGATTTGTTGCTTATTTGTGGTGAATGATGCGTAAATGCGGCTGCAGACCGCAATGTATATAATAATGTAATTATCAGGCGCTATTCAACAAAAAGACCGCCTCGAAACATTTTTACACGCAATGAAATGTCCTTGAAAACGAAGGTAATTTTGTTAATTCCAGAACGATAACGAACATGGAAAATGAACTAGCAGTGTTGATTGATTGTTGATTGTTTATACGGGGAGGGTTATTTCTGCCCTTGTCACTGCGGCCTCTTGGGCCTATTTTGCATCCCCTTCTGTCGCTAGTCGCTGTCAAGTATATCTGTCCCCTTTACCAGGTCTATATAGGAGTTTGTTGATCAGACTGGCATCACGTTGGAATTAGAGCCCTCAAAGATTTGATATCTTCTACGAGCTAAGGCTTTGCATTGGAATATTATGTGGGAGGCTGTTTCCACTTCCTCGCCACACAGCCTGCATATAGGATCTTCGTTCAATAGCCGTATATTGTAGAGGTGTTATCTGAAGTGCCTGTGTCCCGTTAGGAGTCCTGTCACTACTCCAATTTGAGTCCTACTAAGTTGTAGGACTGTTTTGGTAAGCTTGTGGGGATGGTTGCCCATCATAGCTTTGCTTTGTCTCTGTCGAGGTGAGAGTCTACGGTGTTCCCAATGTTTGCTTACGATCCATTCTTTAACTGCTCCTCTCACTGTCCGCTTAGTTAGACAGACAACCAGTTCAGGCCCTGTGAATGGTGTTTCAGATCCTAGTTTTCCTAGTTTATCTGCGTTTTCATTTCCTCCTATGCCTCTGTGGCCTGGCACCCGCACAAGTTTTACCTTGTTAGAGTTTGCCAGTGTTAGGCGAGTACGAAGGCAGTTTGAGAAAGTTCTGACTCAATCTGATTTGAATTCAGTGCTTTCAAAGCTGCCTGACGGTCAGATAATAAGGATGGTTTTGTTTGTATAGCCTCTTCTTATGTTCTCTTGTTGCTAGAAGTGCATAGGTTTCAGCTTGGAATATTGTGGCAATTTGGATCAGAGATATGGAGGTACTATATCTTGGTCTACTGCCGTATACACCAGCTCCCGTTTCGTTGCTCGTGCGTGAACCATTTGTACTAGCAGTGTTAGAGGCATATAATGAAAATCCCCCATTAAGTTAAAGCGACCTAAGCAAAAATGTGGGTATTAGTACTTCAGTTGGAAGAATTCTAAAAGTAAATGTATTTCATGCCTAAGTATCAGGTTACTTTGGTGAACGAACAGCATGAAAATGGCCCTTAGAGAAGATTGCAATTTTGTAGTTGCCCGCAGAAGCAACTTGTTTTGGATGCATCTTTTCTCAATGGCGTATATTATTTATCGATAAGGCGCAATTCTCAAATAATGGCGAACAAAATGAATAGGCGTAACTCGCACTATTACTAACAAGAGAAAGAGTTTAAAAGAGTTTTTACTGTAAATATTATTTGACCACGGTTCTTCCACGAAACACCTGGACAAGGGTACTTTGATTTCCTACAAAATATTTTACCTGGGTTGTTGGAAGGTGTAGAGCTCAATGTACAACAAAAACATTGTTATCAACATGGTGGTTGTCCTGTTCAATATATTTGGATCGTTAGGAATTAATGTATTTGGATGAAATTAGCTTGGAAGAGTAGCTGTCCGTCTATGGCCGGCGAGCAGTTGTGGTATCACTCCCCTAGACTTGCAATTGCAATTAAAGAAATGTACACTGGACTATGGTAGTAAACGAGCGTGGTTTATAAAATACAATATTTGAGGCATGCTAATCAGTAAATTGATACTTTTGTGCGAGTCCGAAGATCGCTTAGAAAACAAATTAGAAAATGTGTCGAATAGTATGGAGGCAACTTTGAACAATTACTGAAGTAAATAAAACTATGCTATTTATTTTTTCATGTTTTCTTTCTTCTTGCCACAGCGAAGATTTAAACAAATTAATGAAAAAGAACACTTACTGTTGATTATTCTTTGTTTTCTAAAGCAAATTAAAAAAAAATTATTAATAAATATTTTGGGGCACATAAATTCTTTACCAAACAAATTAAATGCTTCGGCAATTTTAAACTGAAATGTCATTGCATTGCAAAAAACGGAGACAAATGCATTTAAAAATAAATCGTTGATATCAGTTTCGATCAAACCGGAAGAAAAACCAAGGTTAAAAATACCTAAAGTTGCACATTTGGGGGTTATATTTTAGCTATAATTTGAAAAAAAAATAGATTTAAAATCAAAAAGCTACATGCTGTTACCGCATCTGGTGATCACCTGGTATTCATGGTTATGTTGCTTTCGAAACCCGGCGATTTTATGCGTCTAAATATGACTTTATAAAGTGCCATTTACATTTTGTAAGTTGAGATTATAATCTATGGCAGAAGATATAGACATATAGCACAATTGACATCGTGGCCGATTTGTTTTATTGCTAGACAGATTACATAGAAATTTCCCTTTATACGAGGACCGTTTGCACCAAAACCAGAATTTACTCTGTGAAAGTAAAAATTGATTGAAGAGTGTAATTTTTTATTGCATGTAATATTGAACGTACTCTAGTTTAAACAAATAATCATGTACTCTTGTTGTCATGGTAGCTGTTCATTTGTTGCACTTTGAAGCAGTGCATTATTATTCAGTTTCTTTTCAATGAAGGCATTAAACCTGCTGAAACTTTTCGCAGACTTAGTGCATAATTCAGTGAAACTATACTCAAAAAGTGTTTGAGTGGGCTGCTCGGTTTAAAAATGGCGGCGAAAGCGTAAATGAATGTTTCCGCCGTTATTCAACGTGTTGATGATTTGATAAAGCAGAATCGGCGAATTACTGTTTCGGAGATAGTGAAAATAACTAATTTAAGTGCTGGTTCAGTAGAAAAAATCATCCATAAACATCTCAACTGTAAAAAAGTGTCAGCTCGATGGTGCCACAACAACTTTCTGAGGATCAGAAACTGACGCGCATATACATTTCATCGCATCTACTGAACCGCTTTAACGAATAAGTGGACGCGACTGCCTCCCTGGACTTTCCCATACTGGAAACTGTTCATATCATCTTTATTCAACAGTAGAGTTATTTTCCTCAAAACGGTTGTTCAAGTGCTATTCTAAAACCTTGCCTCGTAACGAACAGACTTACAAGGTTTGTAAGAAGTCCCGCCAAATATCTGCGGTGC
>JABXWE010032831.1:0-10684 GCA_014611495.1 Limonius californicus
GACGGGAATCTCGTAGATGTCCTTTTTTACCTTACCCCACAAAATAAATCTACCGTTGTCAGGTCCGGATTACGTGGAGGCCAATGATGAATTGCATCTCTTGCAATTAATCTGTTAAGGAAAGTCTCATCTTGGTAGTTTCTTACAATTCTATGGAAGTGTTAGTTGGGCTCGATAAGTCCTAACTACGTGGAGGCCAAGGATGAACTGCATCTCTTGCAATTAATCTGTGAGGTAATGTTTCATTGTGGTAGTTTCTTACAATTCTATGGAAATTTACAGGTGGGCACGACAAATCCTATCTACGTGGAGGCCAAAGGCTGAATTGCATCTCTTGCAATTAATCTATTAGGGAAAGTTTTATTTTGGTAGTTTCTTACAATTCTATGGAAGCGGACAGGTGGGCACGACAAGTCCTATCTACGATGAATTGCATCTCTTGCAATTAATCTACTCGGGAAAGTTTTATCTTGGTAGTTTCGTACAATTCTATGGAAGTGGACAGGTGGGCACGACATACGCTGTCTAACATAAAGAGCAATGTCATCTAAAAGTTGACGCAAATCGCTTTTTCAAATATTTAAATACATTTCTCCATTTAAAGATGTTACACGAATGTGACGTGCTAAGGATGAAACCAATTTGCTTTTAAATGTTAAATGCTGACCTTTGGCTAAAGCTTGCCGTTCTGTTGTGGAGGAGGCAGATATGAGGACGGCTTTGAAGCTGAGCCATAAGGGTATGTGGCACATAGCAGACAGGGGAGGTAGACATACCCGCATCCTATGAGGCAATCGTCAAGACGTCTTCTCCGGCGACCTACACCTATTCTACAGTATACCACTAGGCAAAATTGCTACTATCTTTCAAGCAGAGGTAGTGGGAATAATGCATGGTGCAGATGCAATTCTTGAACGACAGATTAAGTACCAACGTATTGGTATCTACAGTGACAGCAGAGCTGCTTTACTAGCCCTGGGTAGTTGCAAAATTACCTCAGGAGTGCCGTGAAGCTGTCGACGATATCTCAAAAGATAATTTCATTTCTCTTATGTGGGTGAAAGGACATGACGGTAACTACGGCAATGGGGAGGCTGATGAGATTGCGAAACTGGCCTCCGAACAACATCTTTGGGGGCGAGGACCCGTTATTGCTATATTCCTCAGGACATTAAGATTTATGCTATACCAGGAAACCCTAAAAAGCTTCACACGAAAATGGGTAAACACTGAAAGTTGTCGTCATGCAAGGGTTGCTATTACTGCACCCTCGCCAAAGACAGCCAAATTTTGTGTGCAATTGTCCCGAAAGAACTTGCGATTATCTTATCTGGACACTGCACCCTAAATCGACACATGCACAGGATGGAACTAGCGGACAGACTAAACTGTCGGGGATAACGTTATCGCAGAAGACGTCCTGTGTCACTTCCCAGTTCTAGCAACAATGAGAGGATCCATGAGACTTTTGATATGGCCTAAATCAGCAACACCCCAGTTGCGGATGTCCTCAAGCACATCCAAAGAATTGGATGGCTTGGGTGTGCCCAAATTTGGGAGCTGCTGAGGAGGCAGGACAATGGGTCCACCTCCCACCTCCCAAATCTCACAACGACCAATGACCGTTCTAGCAACTGCTCCTTGGCTTATGTGGCGATTATCAGTTACTGGTTCAATGACTGCCGCTTCAGCTACTACAGTTGTGAGATATCGTTGTCTCTCATTTGGCTTGGAAAACTGTCTATATTGCCGCTAATTGTTTTCAAAATGTTTGAAGCCATTATGTGATGGAAGGGATCTATCCGGGTATCTTTGTGCATATCGTAGTACTCCTAAGTGCGCCGCCCGTTTGCTTTCTCCTAAACTCTACATCATATTCGTTTTTATTTATTATATCTTACAATACATTTAAATTGATTGTTATTGCCACAAGAATTCCTATGATTCAACAACTTTGTACAGAAGTTTGTGATATTTTGACAAGACAGTAGTTGACATCTATCTGTCCAAAGAACCTGCGAGAGGTGTAGCCTACCTACTTGTTACAAGATCAAATGATCACACTATATTTGCAGTGCTCCAGTGTATATTTGAAGAATAACTTCTACTAAATATTCTAGTATATTGTCTAAACGGCTAGTTTTCCTTGGTTTCAAATCCCATTGCGCCCAATTTTACAGCACCTAAGTTATGGATCTCATTTGCCTTGCATATTCATATCAGGAAATATGTATCATCATTTTCGTATTACATGCAGCAATTTGCAATGGACTTGTGTTGCCCGTTTGAAAAGGTTTGAAACTTTAAAGAAAACATTTAAACATTAGGTTGTTGAATGGAAACAGGCGTATTGATAGTTAATATTTACGTTAATACAAATAATGACAAAACTGCTTTCATTATATTTTTTGTGGACTTATCTTTTAATTAAATCCTCCATGGCAGAATATTCAGTGAACATTTTTCGCGATCAGGAAACCACCTTCTTTTATCTTAAAGCTTAAATAAATTTCACAATCATTCCTGCACCTATTTTGTGATACTACAGTGCTGTAACGCAAGAATATTTGGTAGTATTTAAAAATTTTGCACAATAATTTAAAGAATCCTATTTGCATTACAAAGGAGTGGTCATAAAAGGCTTTTCAATTCGTTTTGTCTTAATTTGTCGGCATTTGCTGCATTCTAGAAAACATTTTGCTACATAATATCGCGTCTACTATCGATTTTAGATGTGCATTTTATGTTGCAATACATAATACGGAATGCTGGCTGTAACGAATACTTCTATTATAAAAGCACTTCAACATAAGACCGTCATAAATACTGCATTTGAACGCATTTTAGCCCTTATTTCGTCGACGCGTTGCTGGAACTATTTAAAAACAAGTAGAATTCCATGTTGGGCGCCACCAGTAAGTGTCGAACCCTGTACTATTCCGAACACGTAGGCGTATAGGGCCGTCCGACCCATGAATATTATTCAGCGATTTACCTGTTGGCTTCCGCCGATATTTGCGGGGAATACCTTTTTATTACTAAAACGTGAAAATATGAAAAGCTAAAAGATGAACAAATTTTAATTCACAGAAGCAAGTACAAACTCTTGGCTTTAATATAAACAAATATGGAAGTTTCAATATGAATTGAAAGAAAATCGAGATCAGGCCGAGCTTACCTATGCGCTCTAAATTCTATGGAATTACGCCCCGCTAAGAGCTTCTCAGGAGCGTATTGTGAAACATGAGAAGCGCTTAAAATGTGGGAATAATTGGGTGGCTAGGCTGAAATATAGTGTAATGCATTTTAGATTGTATTTACATAGAAATGCGCTTTCATAACAGTTTAGCTTGATTTAAAGTTTGATTTGCTCAAGAAGCAATTAGCTGTAAACTCGTTAAACATTACATTGTCTTGGAATTTATTGCACCATTTCGAACGAACAAATTTAAACTGTTAGTTGCTTCGATCTATCAAACATTTTATTACAATTTGAAGATAGCGTTAAACAGTGGGATTTATGACTGTGGAAGTTCGAGATACATGTTGCCTACAAGTATTATTATGTTATATGTAGGGGGGTATGCAATGTAATGGATTAGGATTATATACTAAAGTGCTACAGCGAATACTGAGACAATCAATGGTATGTTCCAGTACAACTTAACTAGTACTCAAACCGACTAACATAGAAGCTATCAATTCATTTACATAGCATATTATATCAAATAATACTATGCAATTTTCTGTAGTATCATAAGTGGATAAATAAGGGATAATTTTTAAAATATTGCCAAAATAAGTACATTCTAAGCAATTTTTAAAACCACATAAACATTGTTAATATCCGATTCAACGCATAAAATAGGATTAATGGTTTGCTAAAAACGATTATTTACAAATTAATTTGTTCTCAGTGTAATACTGGATACATAGGCCATACAATTAGAAATTTAATTTTAGATACATAGAACATATACGGCCCTATAAATATAACCACACAGAAGCATTCAGTCACATCACAAAGGCTAATGAAGATTTTACACTTCTGTGTTGATAAATGAAAATTGGATTAAGTTGAAGTTTCTCCAATGTATAGACATTCAGAAGCAATACCTTTCATCAATGAACAAATTTAATCCTCTGGTTCGTGTCCCAATAGAAAAAGAAGGTCAAATTTATATTTGTAATATTTCTGAAAATAATATACAGGGTGATTTACAGTAGGAGCCCACTATATCTAAAATAGACAACCCAAGATACACATCACAAAGTAGTGCGATATCGAAACCTTTATTGACGATATTATGAATCAGACATGCCTGTTTGATATGCTTGGCCTAAGTAAAGCTCATACAATTCAAACAAAGTTTGAATACTACTATTTCAATTCCGAAATATTGGCATGGCCTTAACAAAGGAAACCTATTTACATTTTCTTCACGCTACTAGAAAGGTGGCGTTCGGTCACACTATCAAATAAATTGTCAGACCTATCAATCATGCATCTCTTATTTATAATACCGCAAATAATAATTTAGATAAAGCAATACGTTGTGATATGTATTTTGGGTTGCCTATCTTTGGGATGGTAGACTGGTACTCTCCCGCACTTGGTATATTACACTGAAATAGAACGTACGTATAAGGAAGTAGAAAGCTAATAAAATCAGCAGAAATATAAAAAAAAATGTTTAATATACTTAACTACATCAACGTACATAATGTTGTGATATGTATTTTGGGTTGCCTACTTTTGTAATGGTAGATTCGCACTCTCCCATGTATCATTTGTATATTGCGTAGAAATAAGACGTACGTATAAAGAAGTGGAAAGATGATAAAATTTGTTGAAATACTTAATAATATTTTTTAATGTACTAAACCAGCTCAACATACATAATGCTATTTATGCTTGTTTTAACAATTTTTAACTTTTATTTTTAACAAGTAGAGATTTTAGCCATGTGTTCAAAATTTTATTCATTCGCTTGCATCACTAGCTTCACTATTAGTCTCCAATGATAACACTGCAGCAATGCATTTAGGTAGGTTTTAAAAAAACTTTCGTGCCAAACTGTGAATTTTTAGTATTCCCAGTGCACGGTATATTGGGACCTCGATGGGGCAGTGCGAATACGCGCTGTCAGTCGAGGTCACAGTGAAATTCGATCCCCGTGGTCGAACCCCGGCTGAAGCGACAGCATTTCAATTAGTTAAGTTTAGGGTGCATGTTGCATGAATGGTTAGTATGTAAGGGACCCCTGCACCCCCCTGAAAAATGCCGGGGGGGGGTAGTATAAATGAATGGAAAAAAGTACACGGTATATTAATATGCTATTGGGTTATTAATTATTGCCATACACTAATTTTGTAGTTATACATTAAAAACTTTGATTTACACCACTAAATTTCAAAATTGTTAGAAATTCTGTCTTCTACCTTGTTAGTAATTTGCAGTAGCATACAAAATATTACTTAGGGGTGGTTGTTACATATTACTAGAGTTCGAATTATGTGCAAAATGCATATCTTGTAATATTGATGCGACTTTACAATGCCTTCTATAGAATTACGGTAATTGAAACTCATTAAAACCAATTTTTAATTACATGTTTTGTATTTTTCAGTGTGTTGATGCATATTTTAGCGTATTTCTGTACTTTGGTGCATATTTGCCATATAAAAAAAAATTCTGCTTAATTTACATATGTTCGCCGATTTATGTACTATTTTCATGAATATGTCTTACAAAATTATTGTTCCCGCTCTTAGTAAAGCTTTGCTTTTCAGCATTCCTAAATAAATAAAATTCTGGCAGATTCTAGAGTAATTTCCTTTTAACACCTTACTTTTCTAACTTCTAGGTTGTCGCGGTCCCGAGTAGGTCGACCGCATTTCGCTTAGTTAAGTTTAGGGCGCATGTTGCATGAATGGTTAGTATGTAAGGGATGCCCCCCCCCCCCGAAGTAATGCGAAAGCGGTTCCGGAGGCAGTTCACAAACCGGTCTTAAATGTTAAAGGTAAAATTGGAAACGATTACACAATTACACAAAGATTAATTTAATTTAACATATGTGTTTGTGTTTTTCCGCATGTTGATGTATCATATAAGAAAAAGCTAAAATAAATATATATTTTAAGTACATAATTATGCACCGTACATATTTTATCATATTTGATTCATATTCTGCGTATTACAGTGGTTACATATGCGCGTATTGTATTTAGTGTATATAAATCCGAGCTCCACATATTACTTATCCTGCATGAATCATAATCTATTCTATGGATGAACAGTAATTTTATGACATATACTTGATTTTGCCGCTTAGTTACATTAGTATGTGTTGTTTTTATATATACAGAGTTGGGCAAAAGTACTGAAAAATGCAATTACGTTTAATATGGTTGTTGTTCGATTGAGCGAGATCTAGAATGTTTTCCAAGCATCTCTATGGTAATTGCGATTTCAACAATATTTTCTACATGAAAGTGTCGTTATATGGTGGATACAATGAAGGTATAGGTGGTTTAAAAGAACTTTCGGTTTAGTCGAAAATGATTTCAACTATTTTTATTTTAAATGGAACACCCTATATATTTTAAGATATAAGGACATTCTTGCGAGTTCAGTTATGTAAAATTTTATACCTTTGTTTTTCAATAATTTTGCAGATAATGAGCAAAACTCTCAACAATAATACTTCGTAATTTGTTTTATTACTTACAGGACATTTAGATCCGGAGGATGAGAGGGCTATTCAGTAAAACCCCTGCGCCTTATCCACCTATATGGAAACATTTAAAAAACACCCAACATTTAGAGCTTAATGATGAATCCAAATATTTTTAGATAAATCCCCTTCCTCTTCAAAACCAGAAATAATTTGGAGTATTATTGTTCTATATCACTAGAACTATTAAAAATAAAGGCATTTAATCTTATATCAATGAAGTCCCAAAAATAGTACTAGCGATATATAGTGTGCAACAGCCAAATGGAATAAATTCAGTATCTCAATTATTGTGCATATTATTAAAAACCCCGATACAAGTCGGTTTTAGATTATGAAATGATATCGTGCAACGTAAAAATATCATCCCTAAATTCAACCCCCTCCGAGTGACAGTTGCAACCCTCAAACTTTTAAATTGGAAGTAAGGGCTTATGATACCTCATTTGAAAGGTCTTTTCATTCTCTATTCAAAAATGCTATGGTTATAAAATTTATTGCAAAAATTAACAGTAAAAAAACGAATTCATCTGATTGCCGAAATTCACTACAACACACTAAAAACTTAATAACTAATAGCGTTTCGTTGTTGATAACAAGAAGGCAAGCAAACACAATTTCAGTGTCCTTTTTCGACAGTATCACCTAAAAAGAAGACGTTAAAACTTATCAACATTCTTCAAAGTTGGCGGTGTTAGTTTTGTTGAAAACACCGTAGCAACTTGCTGTATGATTGTCACCGCATGACAGTAGTTGTCTGTGTTGTGCGTGTTGTTTGAATTTTGCTAACTGCAATTCAGAAACATGGTTTATTTAACAGAAATGCATAAAGTAACAATTCTACAGATGGTTGGTTACGGAGATAGAACACGATCACAGGTCGAAATTGCTCGCCTATTTCATGATACATTTCCCGATTTGCCGCCTATATCCCAAGGGACAATTAGTAAAATTAGAAAGCAGTTTCGAGAACTTGGACATGTACGGCAGATAAAAAAAGAACCTTCCAATGCACTGAGTAATGATACCAAATTAGATGAAATGCTTGAGTTTGTAGAAAACCCACATACTTTGAGTCGACAAGCAGCTGCCGCATTGGATGTTAGCCATTCCTCGATTCTTCGCGTATTAAAAGAAAATAAAATGCATCCCTATAAACTGATACCAACGCAGGAGCTCATGGAAGACGATACTGATAGAAGAACCTATTTTTGTGAACATATGATGGAAAGGTTAGCTACCACTGTTATCCAACTACAAAAAGTTTTGTTTTCTGATGAGTGCACTTTTACATTTCACGGCCATGTTAAAACGCCAAAACTGTCGCTACTGGTCTAAAGAAAATACTCACTGGTTGAGAGAGTTACATACGCAAAAACCGGAAAAGGTTAATGTTTGGGCAGGGATAATTGGAAACCATGTCATTGGTCCCTTTTTCATTGATGGAAATTTGAATGGAGGTAATTATTTAGCACTGCTCCAAAATAATGTCGTGCCAACTTTGGCTAACTTATATCCTGCTCAAGCAAACCCACAAGTTCCAGCGAATGTGATATGGTTCCAGCAGGACGGAGCACCATCCCATTACGAACTCAATGTCCGGCAGTACCTCGACTTAATATTTCCAAATCGGTGGATAGGGAGGCGAGGATCGATAGAATGGCCAGCACGATCACCTGATCTAACGCTATCAGACTTCTTCTTATGGGGATATGTGAAAAATATGGTATACAAAACTAAACCACGCGATCTAGCCGACTTAAGAAGAAGAATAACGCTTGCGATTAGGTCGGTCACGCCTCGGATGTTGATTAACGTTAGAAGACATTTTTATTTACGATTAGGATGCTGCCAAGACGTTCGAGGCATGCATTTTGAACATCTCCTACACTAATAATTGATGTGTTGTTTATTTTATTACATTATCAAGAACGAAACGCTATTAGTTATTAGGTTTTTAGTCTGTTGTAGTGAATTTCGTCAATCAGATGAATTCATTTTTTTACTGTTAATTTTTGCAATAAATTTTATAACCATAGCATTTTTGAATAGAGAATGAAAAGACCTTTCAAATGAGTTATCGCAAGCCCCAACTTCCAATTTAAAAATTTGGGGGTTGCAACTGTCACTCGGAGGGGGATGAATTTAGGGATGACATATTTACGTTGCACGATGTCATTTCATAATCTAAAACTGACGGGTCTCGGGGTTTTTCAAAAATATGCACAATAATTGGGATACTGAATTTATTCGATTTGGCTGTTCCACACTATATATAACTATCAGATTCACAACCAGGAGCAGTTGGAGCACTATGCTCCAGGCGCCAGCAAAAAGGGGGCACCAAAATTTTCCACGCGGACCAATTTTTGTTCATGTATTTACGGCTACTTTTAACATTACTTACAAAATGGCACTATACTTTATAAAAATTATCCCTCGTATTTTATCTGAGTACCATAACTCAGCAATTTTAAGAACCGCTGCCCTAATTAGTGGTCATAGATATTAAATCATTATTATTGCCTTATTTAATATTTTTCGCTTCTGACGGAATAATAATCTAATAGAGACTCATATACAGAAGTTTTAATACTGTCGTTGTGGTTCGGTACACATGGAAAGGACGTGAAACCATGCCTTTGGCAAACAACGAAAAGATCGATTTGCTTGTTGCCAGTAACAATGCGATCAGGTACTCACCGCTATCAGTTTTGTAGCGAGGCAAGAGGGTCAGTGAAGCGACCATTCGCTGGTTTTTATGAATATCCGTCAACATCTTTAGCATTCACCTCGTACAAAGTTTGTGGTACTGTAGCCTGTTCGTGACAAGCAAAATTTGAGAAAAATTTACGGTTATTTCCGAAGTCGTAAAACGCCTATCTTCACGAATTTTCTTGTGGACCTTCTCCACAAGATTGTCGTTGACAACAAAAGGTTACCTACTTTGTTTCTCATCGTACACGTTTGTTCGGTCACTCTAAAATTCCTACATAAGTGTCTGACCTTTCCTTCATTTATGATGTCTAGACTGTAAACATCGCATATTGGACGGTAAATTTCGACAGCGTTTTCATTTTTTGCAATGAATCAATCGTAATGCTTATTGTAGCGCTTTATTATACAATTTAATACAAAGACAGAACCGCGGTAAACTGGCAATGTCTAAATGGCCCATTAGTTTTCGAATAAGCTTGGTATAATCCCCCCTCCCCAATAATTAACAAACACAATAGATCCCGTTTTATATTAAAAAATACATTTTTTAGGATTTTATTTTACACCATCATTTCTGGTCGCACATTATCATTTCAACATTAATAAATTAAACTATTAAAATGAAATATATATCATTACATTTTAGACAAGCAGAACGTTTGTAAACGCCTGGAGTGGCTCAGTGGTAAGACAGCCAGGCTTTGGATGTAATAGTCTGAACGCTTCTCAGTTCGAATCATTCCAGGAGTCGGAAATTTTTCTAATTCCTTGGGTGGTCGGTACTGGGTCTCGGTGTACATTTGCCATTGGGGATCAAATTAATGGCACTTTGCGTATTATGGTCGCATTAGAGGAGTAACAAGACCATAAACAAAAGCATCCACACACCAGGCAAGTCAAGCACGGTTTCGCACCAACACGGTAACCCGCAGAGTCGGGCTCTGTTGTGCATACCACAAACTAGCTTAGCTTTGCCTCACACCGCCACCACACTGCACAAGCGATACAAACGAGAATCACGATTATGAAAAATGAAAATGAGAATGTTTGTAATATAAAATAGTAGAGGTACATATTTACAGTGGTGTCAAAAAGTTCTGCATTACCCAAGAAAATAATTATTTCTTGAAGTTTAGCTACAATTTTGGCATAGTTGCCAAAAATTATTTTTAAATATTTGATTTTAATGACTATGTCAACAAATTATCTTTTAATTAGGTACTTAGAAC
>JABXWE010032833.1:0-18609 GCA_014611495.1 Limonius californicus
GAAACAAACACGAACTCCAAACAACAAGCGGAAAAAATAAAATCCCTGGAGGAAAGGACAAAACAACAAGAGATAAGAATAGAAATACTAGAATGGGAAGCAAGGAAAAGGAATATAATAATTTTTGGCATTCCAGAAGAATATACGGGTATTCTTATAAAGAAATTTCTAAAGGAAGTAGTAGAAAAAACAGGTGTAACAGTTGAAGATTATGAAACGGACACCACAGACGGAATAGGAACCTGGAAAGCTAATGTAAGCAGGCCAATAAAAGTAGGCCTCACAACAAAACTCAAAAAATAGAGTTATTAAGAAACCTAGCTGGATTAAACGGAACAGGAATTGGGGGTAAACGAGGATCTAGGCAAGAAAACCAGGGAAGCCAGGATGAAACTGATACCCTACATGCTGGAAGCCAGGATAAAAGGAAATAGAGCAATAATGATAGGAGACAGGCTGATAATAAATGGAGAAGACTGGAACGCGGGAGAACTTGAGGGAAATGAAGAGGTAGAAACAGGAATTATAAAGACTAGAGGAGAACAAGGAGGGAAGGAAGAAGAGAGAAAGATCCACAGATGACGATAAATCCCCCAAAGGAGCAGTCCCAAAGAAAAAGAACTGGGTGCAGAGCATGCTAACACCCCATGTAAAGGGAAGAAGAGAGAACGAAAAAGTGACCTCATGATCCGAGGAGGACTTAAATGAAACCCTGAGGAACATTACGAAGATAACACAACCACAACACAGTTCAAAAAAATAGCAGGAAATGAGAGCGGGACGGAAACACTGATGATGACAAGCAACAGGAACGGACAACTAATTAAAGAACAGGAAGATGAGAAAAAAACAAAGCGAGGAGGAAAGAGTAATAAAGCAAAGTTGACAAACATAGCAACTTGGAATATTAAAACAATACTAAAAACAGGCAAAATGGAAGAAATTGGGAGAGAAACAATAAAATATAATATAGACATTACAGCTGTCCAAGAAGTTAGATGGGGAAAAACTGGAGAAATATCGAAAGAGGATTACTCATTCTTTTATAGCGGGGAAAACAAACAAGGGAGTAACGGTGTGAGATTCTTTGTAAGGAAAAGTATGAGAGAAAATATAATAAATTTCAATCCATAGCGCGGAAGGATCGCACATTAAGATTAAAAATGAAAAATAATACGTTAACTATAGTGAACATTTTTGCACCCATGGAGACCTCAGAACCACAAGTTAAAGATGAATTCTACGAAGCACTTATAAAAGTTTGTGATGAAATACCAAGGAAAGACGAGGTACTATTACTAGGCGATGCAAACGCACAACTAGGAAGAGAATTATACTTAGAAACGTAATTGGAAATGAGAATGGGACCATACATGACAAGACTAACAATAACGGACACAGGGTTTGTCAATTAGCTGGACTACTAAAGATGTCAATTCTATCAACAAAGTTTTCTCACCCAAGGAAACATAAAGTATCTTGGCGACACCCGGGCGGAGATTAGAAAACCAAATAGATCATGCGCTAGCTACAAGAGGAATTTGCAAAAACACAACAGACACAACTCATATAGGGGCGCAAGTGCAGACACGGACCATTACTCGGTAATGATAAAAATGAAGAATCTAAAAGACGCCAATCGTCACGGAATCACAAGAAGAAATATTGACAATTTTAATATAGACGCCCTATTTAATAGCAAAATACGAAAACAATATGAAGAGAAAGTCACAAAAACCATTCAAGCCAACACAACTAGTAAGGAGGACATAGAAAATAATTGGGAAAAAATAAAAAATAGCTTACTCAACGCAGCAGAACAAGTATTAGGGAAAAAAAACGCGAATAAAGCTGGAAAAGATTGGTTCGATCAATAGTGTGATGAAATCACAAAGCAAAAAACTCTGCAAGACTAAATTGGGTAAACACAAACTAAGAACATAATAGGAGAATATATGAATTACAACGGAATAAAGCAAATGCAATATATATAAAAAATAAGTGGACGCGACTGCCTCCCTGGACTTTCCCATACTGGAAACTGTTCATATCATCTTTATTCAACAGTAGAGTTATTTTCCTCAAAACGGTTGTTCAAGTGCTATCCTAAAACCTTGCCTCGTAACGAACAGACTTACAAGGTTTGTAAGAATTCCCGCCAAATATCTGCGGTGCCCCTTAATTTCCTTTTAATATGCAACCAGGCATACTTCATTCTCTACTATATACGTCGCGCGGTCTTAACTAGTACCGATCGCTGTTGCTACCGAGGTAAAATTTTCTAAGTCCCTGGAAATTATATTTTGTAGGGCATAAAAAATCCATTTTTTTATTTTCGCGGAAAAAGATTCTTTGACGCAAACAAATAACAACCGTTAGAATAAAAAAAATATTTTTCAAAAAAAGAGGGGGGAGGGGGCCGGTGCGTTTACATATATCCACGAGTGTAATATTTCTTTGCATATTCATATGCTCCATTACGTACTGAGCGATTCAGTGAAAACCCCAGCTTCCTATCTTTTTTCGTTTATTAATTAAAGGAGTTTGAAGTTTCAAACTTCCAAGGTTCGTAGAGGGCGCCACAGGAAAATTACGGAGTTTTTCAAAAAATATATCGATAGCCCCTTGCGAGGTCTGTCGACATATGAAGTTTAAAAATATTCCTTGGAGCAGTTTTTGAGGAATAATTTTTTGAAAATTTCCAAAATTTTGAAAATTCGTAATTTAGGCCCCTTATAATTTTTCAAAAAACTTTTTATATCACCTCATTTTACCCTTCATATACTATTCAGAAAATAAAAATCATTTGAATCGATTCATCGGTTTTCGAGTAATTGGGCGTTAAACTCAAAATTTTCAAAAAATCATAGCTCCCTTCATTTTAAAGCTAGCGAGTTCGGCAAAAAACTAGCAGATTTGCCTTATGACCCTCTATCGTTATCCGCGATAAAAGTTTCAAAATTTTAATTACGAAAAAAGTGATACCAAAAAAACGTGCGTAACTTCCGCTTCCGGTTTCGGATTTTTTTGAAAAGGTTATTTTTTCGATGAATTTTCGATACACCCCCGCATTCCAAAGCGCATCAAAATCGGAGCAATACTTTCGGCTGTAGGAGCGTCACATACGTAAATACGTACGTACATACGTACCCACCCACAGACAGACATTTTTTAAAAACCACTTTTTTGGGTCCCTAGGGACCCAAAACGGATAATTCCGTTAAAATCTCGATTTCGAAAATTTTCATGAATTCAATACTTACCCTATACCTATAAGGTATGGGAAAGTAATAATTGACATTATAAGTTGGTTTTAAACAGGCATATAGCCTATTTAATAAGAATAATAAGAAGAAGAATTTCCTATGGAGCGACAATCAAATTAAGAAATTAATTCATATAAAGCGGCAAATTTTAAAAGAACATAACAGGTTGTAAATTTACTCAAAATAATTATTTCTTGATACATGTCCAATAATTAGTACAGTTAAAATATCCATCTTCCGGCAAAGGTGTGTATTATTTACAAGTTCTTTATTGACTAATGTAATGTCCGTTGTAGCACTTTTTGTGCCTATGCCTGGAAACGCAATTGTAAGCGGAATGGTATATTTTTAGCAAACTGATTGGTAGAATTATAGAAAAATGGTTATTTTAGTCACTTTAATTCATTGATAATTAAACCAACAATTTCTAGAGCTAAAAATTCAGTCTAAACCAAAAATTCCATAGAAAGAGCATATTTAAATTTAAGAAATTGGACTTGACAGTGATACATTAAGCTGTTACAAATATTATAAATATAGTGGTGGTAACTAAGGTTGGCAGAATTTTTTTTCTGAGTAAACCAACGATCATGGCTTCGGTTCGATTCCCTAGCATTACCCCTGCAATGTAAACTGTAGGTCTCGCGTATGTATACCTTAGCGCTGAGGAGAATCACGTGACAGTGAAAAAGGCGGTGGCAGAAAAAAGGCTGCCAATCAACACCAGAAATATTGTCGCCAACAATTATTTTTGACCAAGATACTATGAAGATAACTAATTCATCATTAAACTGCATCTAGTTGAGACACTTTTCCAAATGCTACAAAGACTTACTTTCAAACAAAACTGTTTACAAGTAAACCAAAATAATACTGATTTTAATACTTCCACTTATTAACTTATTTACCTTTTCCTTTACTAAGTAATTTTAGTTGACTTTCCTTCTAATCCTTTTAACCAGGAAGTGAAACGTAATCTTTTATTTTAAAATTGTAATATTCAAATTCATTTGTGCATCTCCATTCGATCTACCGAATCCGGTATGGTTAATAGATCGAATACCCGTTAGTGCGCATCTTTGAATGGAATATGGATCAGGACAATGTTTATTTAAATCTCATATCGAATATATATAAAGTTACCGAAATGATTGCCATTTCAAAGCAATACTTTATGATTAATTTTATCCTGCCGTTTTTGCTGTTATTTATTTCGCTTTTATTTGCTAATATTAAATTGCAGAAACAGAAATCAGAGCAAAGCAGTCTTTTTCTGGCGCGCCAGGATGTAGAAGAGAAGTTATTTATAGAGAGATGGAAAGCTTAGGTAGATTAAATATTGGAACAGTGCATTAAAGGGAAGAAACTTCAATAGTGTTCCTTCAATTCAATTCTTACCGTACCCTCACTCTAAAATGTGGAATTCTCCAAGACTTGTAGAAATGTTTACCTACATTAGCGCGATGAAACTGACTTGTCAACCGTTGATATAGCTTCACTAAAGCTGCCAGGATTGTTTGAGAACGCACTTTCCTAAATTGCCTGCCTTATTCCTCGTCTTCACTAATGTTTACTGAAAGGGGCACATTTTTGAGTTGAGTGCATTCTTTTTAAACTGAATCGGGTTTCAGTGCAATTAGTTGAATCGAACTGAACTTCGAGTATGGCTGCTGCAATCAATTAAATCCATACAGTCCTGAAAAAATCGGCGGTAATTTATGGTTTTCTTGAAATTAGCAGTTCAATTTTAACAGTAAACCACTTATGATCTATGATGACAAGCAGCGCCATGTTGCCGGTAATTACCGCGCTTCTTGACGTGACTCGTGCAAATGTCTGAGGATATCCGAGATGTATGCGTCTAAAATGATCGCGCTCTGGCTATAAATTTGCCGCTCCCCGTGGATCAACCACGTCCCATCTCCCTTTATCACTGTCCCATGTACTCTTCCTGTTTGTTTCACACGTATTGTCTGCTTTAAGTCCAGCCTTTCTGTTTAAGACTGTTGCAGAACTATTTCCAACAGCAGCTTAACTTTTGTTCCTCTAATGAGCGAAAGCTTGTTTTCCTCTGCAGGAAGTCAAGTGTAAATCTAGTTTGTCGCAATTAGAAGAACGGAAAATTTCGTTACTGCAATACGATAAGAGCTCCAGGATATGGAAACATTTCAAGCTTAAAGAAAGTTTGTTTAGTTTTAAAAATTGATATAACGTTCATCTGGTGTAAGAATGATTTTCAAATGTCTGTCGGTAGTTAAGGGTACGATATCCACTAGAAATTTGCATCATTAAAAACAGCAGTTACATCTGCTTCTAAGTGCTGCGTTTAAATTACTTATAATTACATTTGTGGAAAATTGAAATATATTCAATGTATATGGCAAACTTACCTACAACTCCATAAGGCGTAAGCCGAACGTTACAAACCTTTAATATTATACTTTTCAAGCTCTTAGGAAAATACCATAACTCATAAGTAATTTTAAAGCCGCTTGTGCCTTGAAAATGGAAGGGCTAATTCGATCACAAGTTATAATTACTTAGTGTCGCATTTACAAGTAGTAATTTGAAATCAGTTTCCCTATTTATTATATTAGAACTATACCTAATGTTGTTTATTAATCAATATTTCATACAATCTATTTACGGATAATAAGTATTTTGTTTGGATTCGTATTTATAGGAACTAAAATAACATGCCGAGTGCTTTCCAATAAAGATTCTATCTAAGAAATTACATAACAATTACTTATTTACATACATCTTAATCTACAAACAATTCTAAGCTAACCCAATAACAGTTTCGACGGTGATACATTCTGCTGAAACGTGGTTGGAAGATCTGATGGTTTAAATCTGTTTAGATGTCTTACTTCACCTTCATTGTCTAACAATGTTGTAGCCATGTTATTGGGAGGGATGCATTTACAAATTGGCACTTTGATTCACAATACATTTTTTTATCACACTAAGCACTAACGGAAGTTTTAAGTCACTGTGTATTACTAAATACTAAATAAATAAATTGCGTATGGGAAATGATTGAGGGGAAGCCAGAAGGCAGTTCCGCGCCCTGCTGCCACTTTACCTCTGTTTGAGGTAGTTAGTGATGTGATGCGCTAACCAAGGGTGACCGACGGTTTTAGGTACTCTCCGAGGCACCGCGAATAGCAACGTGTGAGCGAAGATAGGGGCAACGCGCGGATCGTTGCCTAACGTTACATACCGTTTGACCAGTACTCGCGCCTGTCCGCTATGCTGCCCCACTACTTTGTATTACTGTAGAAGGCACATATGGTGGATGGACTATTACTCGAAATACTTTATTTTGATATCTTTGAAGGATTTTTAGGTTAAAGTTATTGGCTGTACCCCATAGCTGTATCCCGTAACTCCATGTCTGTTTCAAAATAGTTTTATACAGAAGCAGTTTGTTCTCTAACGACTTCTGCGGTTCTCTTCCTAACATTCAGTTCATTGTTTTAAATTATATTTCCAATTGTTTCCGCTTGTTACATATTGTATATACTTCTTTCATGTCATTTTGCTATCCAAATGTAGATCACGATATTTAAACTTATTCGTTCGATGTAGCTGTAGGTCATTAAGAATTACCGAAGGACAAATATCGTTCTTATGTTAAAGGTGATATGCAACGATTTATGTTCATTTTATTTAATTCTATATTTTTACCAGTTTCCAATGTCGTTTAGATGTTGCAAATTCTGTGTGGCGGAGATGGGGCTGTTGCAATGGTAGTCACATTCAAATACCGGCGAATCCGTTTATGTAGGTTAGATAAAGTGTCGAACCTAACACACCGCCTTGTGAAACACCAGATATTATTTGAACTAAATCTGTATAGACAGCTTCATGTTCACGAAGGGTCTGTATATAGCTGACTCGGTAGATTGATTTCATTTTGCAGCGTAGTCCTCTATGCCAAACCTTGTCGAAAGCTTGCCGTATATGGATGCCGTATACTGCCGCTGATCAGTATCGTTTCATTTCCAAATATTGATTTATTTACTTGACGATTCGGGGCACCCGCTTGTGGTTCTGTGTAGCACCCGAAATCCAAACTGATAGTTAGAAACTAAGTTTCTTCTAAAGCTAGTTAAATACATCTAGAATCATATAAGCCCATGAGCGTATTACCTTTCTGATCGAAAGTAGGTACTTAAGAAACTTCTTGAAAGTTGAAAGTTAAGCTAATATTTTCACGTTTTCTTGTATGCAGTAAACTTTTAAATGAGTACCTACCCATATAACCAAAGTTACCCAAGAGATATCTAAAAGTCAACCTCTCAAAAATACAAGATGTCCAAAAGCTAACCTTCAAACTCATCTTTTGGTTAACAGTCAAGGATGTCGAAAAGCTAACCTTGAAAGTAAGCTATTGGTTAACTGTAAAAGATTTCCAAAAGCTAACCTTGAAAGTCATGTTTTGGACACCTTCTCCACATATCCAAAATTTAACCTTGATAGTCGGCTTTTGGGCATCGCCCCAACATACCCAAAAGTTATGGTCTATAGTTAACCGTTTTACGACTCCAAGAAGGTAATCTTGTAAGGATAACCATATTGACAGTAAATAAGTTAACTGCTCATTCTGTCAGAAAACATCATTTAAGTGTATTTTCAAGGCCTAACTACTATCAAAAGAATGTTATTGCGGTTAGAATTAAGATGACCATTTTATTTTATATGGAATAGGGAAATAGAAAATGTATTAGAAACAGTTGCTATTTATTATTAGACAAATATTTTAAATACAGCAAATTATGTATTCACAGAAGTATCAATTTTAGCTTTAATATCCAAGACAGTATTTTTTACTGCGACTTCTTAAGTCTATCTGCGGACTTCCGGACCCATACTTTCGTAGGGGATGAAATGTCCAGGGCTGTGGCACCAGATATGCTCTTCTGCACTACAACTGAAAGTAAATAATACTTTGTTGCCAAAAATTACCTGTTGATAGATATACATATAATTCATTTTTACATCTTCTATCATTAAACTAATTTACGCTTATGTTTGTGGCAAGTAAATGAATTATTACGAGTTTTTAAACGTGTTAATGTTGCATAATAAAAATGCTTGTCAGATTTTCATTATATCTACATTGTATTTTTAAAGTCATCTTTCGCTCCCCAACTAACTTGTAAAAGACAGTCTGGACAAATGATTATACCAAAAAAAGTAAACCAAGAAATGCAATCTGGTATTATATTCTGACTAGTCAGCCCAAAATCTTTAAACAATATTCATTTCGCGTAAGATAAACTATAATTATTAATTAAATTTCCATGATTTGATACAAATTTGATGAAATTATTAAAAGCAAAATGACCTAAAGAAAGCGTTAAACTACCCCATGAATTTTTTAACCGACAAATATTTAGTAATTGGCTTTGTTTTATAAAGTTTTAGGAATATGTATAACTTAAAAATTAAATTTGAATACAATGAGGTAAATCAATTTATCGAAAAACATTCCACGATTATTAAATGCAAAAATGCATAAATTACAACAAATTTAAAAAACAAATTCCTTGAAAATGTAGCTGAAATTATAAAAGAAGTCATATTAACGAAAGTATAACCGACCAATTATTATAATATTCAATCTGGCTTATGAAAGGAACCCCGAGAGATACAGCGCATGTCTTATGCCGTTTAACTGTACACCCCTTAATAATTTACGTTGTGGACCGTTCCATATTCACGTTTCAATATTTATTGTAATTTTATTTATAAAATAGATAAATTATAACTTATCAGCATGCTAAATTTTGTTATTAAACCCACAATACTAAACCGTAATGGAATTGCTAATCCCTTATTTTACTTATCCCCTTCATAATGCTCAAAGTAAATTTAGTCGACTTGCAAACAACGTAAGTAAGGGAAGGTGGGGCAGAATGGGGTACTTAACGTTTGTGCCCATTTATTTTACAAAAAAATAGTGTATTTTATGTTATACGTGTTTTATTACCCTGTAATCAATTAAAAACCCGTTTGAACTAAAATTTGAATAACCCAATTTTGAAATATACTTCTATTCTATTCTCATGGGGCAAAACGGGATACCATTGTTTAAAAAATAAGTCAGGTAAGGAACTTTTTTATTTATTATTTATGTAATATCTACAAGTTATATACTATCTATAGGTATTTTATATTCATACTAGGTAAATGTTTAAAACTGTTCAAATATAGAACATACGTGAGTGGCATCTTCGTCGTCTTCAGCAACTCCAGCACAAGAGTGCCCATTTCAGGCATGAAGAGCATCTAATCCATCCCTCCTTCAGATAAGTCATGACAGTACAAGCACTCATCTTCTTCGTTCTCCTTTTCTCTGTCATCAGAAGGTAGTTTTTGGTTCTTGGAAACATTGATAGGGATTATTTTTTTTGAAATGAGGCTTCTTTTTACAGTTTTAGCAGCTTTTTCTTGTTTCTGGTTTTCAGCAATCTTCAGTTATTCCTTGTATGGAGATGATGTCAAGATAATGGTTTTGTCCAGTTTTCTTGAAACCCTTTTATTATTTTGGGCAACTTTTAGGACAGGAAAAATTTTTTCTGAACTGGCGCACTTAAAACTAGTGGAATTTGACTCCTGATTCGAAGTTGATGGGGTGGAAGGCTGCTTCGAAGTTGAAGAGGTAGAAGGCGGCTTCGAAGTTGACGGGGTGGGACTTTGTGCTTCATTTACATCGGCGAAAGGGAGCTCAATATCGGTTGTTGCAGAGGGCAAGAAGTCTACATCTGTAAAAAGATTCATGTCAACAGGCCAGATTCCAGTCCTTCGGAATCCATTCACAGCTGCGCTCATATATAAAAGCTGGACCAAACAAAGAAGCAATTTGAAATAAGATAACGACCCTTCCAGGGCTAACTCTGAGCCATTTTTGTACTTCATTCTCGTAACATTTACTTAATGGTCTCATAAATGCCACGTCAAGTGGTTGGAGCGTGTGAGAACAATGAGGTGGAAGGCCCAATAAAATCACCCCATTGTTCCGTGCTAAATCAATCAACTCCAAGCTTTCCGTATGAGTCGAATGCCCATCCAACATGACTAGACACGGTTTTTCTTTTGTAGTTCCTGTGAACGTAATGAATTTTTCAAACTAAACTAGGAAAAGTTCCTTGGTCATCCATCCTGTGTCGTAGACTTCTGAAGAAGCGTCAGGAGGAAGTCCAGTTTGAAGTTCTTGTTGCATACGTTTCCTTGGGAATATCAACATGGGCCCCTGATGTTAGGGTTCCGACCTGACGACGTCCTTTTTTGGAAATTATTTTTGAGTGACCTTTTGGGTTTACTGTTACAGCCGTCTCATCGCAATTAAATATCCTATCCCCTGCCAGCTGATGAGTGTCCACAACTTTCGAGACAAGCTCGAAAAATGGTTTGATTGCGACTCTATTAAACCCCATAGCTCGAGCTGCCGATGTTGCTTCCGGCTTTCGTAGGCTTAGATTGGGGTGTCTATCAATAAAACCTTTTGCCCACTCTAATCCTGCTTTTCCATCCTTAAATGGATGATTAAGGTTATTGCGATCGGCCAAAGTAAAAGCAAGCTCTCGCAACTCATTGATTGTAAGGCCAAACAGTAGAGCCTTTAGCTTAGTTAAGTAGTCAGCTAGTTCGGCCTCTTGCTCGTCCGACAAAACACATCGGTATTTTCCCAACGTTTTCTTAAGTCTGTATTCTGGATTATTTCGAATTTTTTTGAGGAACGTTAAATTGACCAGCCGCTTTTTTGTATCCCATCGAGCCATTTACAACTTCTTGTACCGCTTCTTGCATTTGTTCTTCGGTCCATTGTTGCCGATCCGACTTCCTTTTCTAAAGTCGCATCATTCTAATTTAATCAGGGTACCCCGTTTTACCCTGCCCCATTCTGCTCCACACACAAGTTTTGAGGTTATCTAGTAGGGTGGAACGAAAAAACTTTTTTCTTCCTAGTTGTGTGTCATGGGGGTTAAAATATGCGCATTAGTAAACAAAAAATAATGTCAAAAGTTGCCTGACATATTTAGTATCCTGAGGTTATTCGGGGCCCTTAAAATTTTAAAATATGATTGATTTTCTTTAAGTTTGCTATAATATAAAAATTGTTAAAAAATATTATTTTAAAGCTGTCACAACGAAATATAGATACATTTTGTTACCCAAAATAACACTTTAAAATATCTTTTTTATATTAACATGACTTCTGGTTCCTCGAGCATAGTTAATTTTGCAAAAATTACGTGTTGAATACTAATATGCCCCGGCACTGGCAGCGGGGCTACCGCGCGTGTCTTAGCTTATTCGAGTGTCTGAACTGTATTTACAACTTATTACAGTTTAGTTGTGTGTGAAACTCCGAAATAGTAACGCCATCCCGGTGTGCAAAGTAATAATAATGGCAACTAGAAGTCAAGACAAGTGTATTATTTTTGGACATCCAATACTATTAAATAGCAGGGTTTTGCCAACGTTTAGTGACGTTATGTGTCATTATTTGTTTGTACAACATAATTTAAAGCAACAATATGCAGGAAAGGATCCTCCCGTTTGTGAGATTCTAAAACAAGTTGTGCCAAAAATCTAAGAAATTTCGCTTAAAGCTTCAATTCCAGTAGTGTCTAAAAATCGAATATGGGACAAAATAAAAAAGTTTCATCAACGTTACAAACTTATTCAGAGAAATTTGAAAAGTAGAAAGGATACTAAAACGATTCAACTAAAATTAGAGGCATTTAAAGAAGAAGCTTCTAAGTTATTTGATATAGCTGCTTGCAAATGTGAGAATCAACACTGTAAGTGTGAAAAATCAAAAAAAGTACCTCAAAGAGAACAAAACTTCCTAGTCGACCAAAGAAATAAAAGAGTCATGGCTATAGGAACACTAGATATAAAAGTTAGTAAGAAAATGACAATAAATGAGAACAGAAAAGCTTGTTTACTAAAAGAAAAAGACGCAAAACCTAGCGGTAGTGGCTTAGATATGCAAGCGAAATTCTTTGTATGCAGTTCTAGTAGTGAAGAAGAGGAGGACGATGAATCTGATAGTAGTTTTGCTAAATCTCTAACATTACGTAAGTTTACTTAAACTTTAATTTGCACATTTTTTATTATACTGTTTTTGTTCAGGTGGAAGTAAATCAAAAACGACGACCTTACCAAAAATTAATCCAAGACTACCATCGGTAGCATCTGCCTTTAGCCAAAAAGAGGAAGATGCTAATTCTGATGAAAGCTCTGATCGAGGTTCAGATGATGTCTTAACATTAGGTAAGTTTACTTTATCTTTTTTCTAAATCAATCTGGATTTAACTTAAGATAAAAGGAATGAAAACTAATATGGTTTTTGTTTTATTTTTTAGACGGAATTGAACCAAAAAACGAAAACCTATCACAAATGAGAGTAAAATTGCCATCTGTGGCGCTTGCCTGTGATAGAACTGGGGTGTCAGCTCGTGCAGCAGCCATGATAGTTAATGCTGTTTTGGAAGATACGGGTGTGGTATCAAAGGAAAATGCCACAATGACTATAGACAGGATGAAAATCGGAAGAGCCCGAACAGCACAACGAGAAGTTTGTATGGCCAAAACTACGGAAAAACCTCCTATTATAGGATTATTCTTTGACGGAAGAAAAGATCAAACACTAATTTGCGAAACCACTGCAAATAAACGCCGGCGAATTGTAGAAGAACATGTATCTCTTGTTAGTGAGCCAGGTTCCCAATATATAGGACACGTCGTACCAGAAAATGGTACAGCTTCAAATATAAAAGCATCAATTATACATTTTTTGCGCCAAAATTTTGATTTAGATAGCTTAGTTGCTGTTGGATCAGATGGAACGGTAGTAAATACTGGAGCGAAAAACGGGGTAATTCGTTTGTTAGAGAAAGAACTAAATCGCCCCCTGCAATGGCTTATTTGCTCATTTCACTTAAATGAGCTTCCCCTGCGACACCTAATTAAAGTAATTGATGGCGAAACTTCAGGTCCCCGCGGAGACAAAGGTCCAATTGGGCAAAAAATAGAAACCTGCGAAACTCTTCCAATAGTAAAATTTAAAAGAATGGAATCAAATCTACCAAAGCTGGATAGAAACGGGTCTGATCTAGGTACAGATCAGCAGTATTTGTTGGACATAGTGCGATCAGTTGAAATTGGCAATGTATCTGCTTCTTCGGCATCAAGAAATCCAGGAAAACTATCACATGCCAGATGGCTTACAACAGCTAACCGAATTATAGGGCTTTACGTAGCAACTGAAGTTCCACATGAAAGTCCTTGTCTGTTGGTAACTTACATAATTAAAGTCTATGCGCCCTTCTGGTTTAGAGTAAAACTTCGACCCTCAAGTGTTGACGGAACAAGACACTCATTTGAGTTAATTAAGTCATGTAGAATATTACCTGAAAAAGTTCAAAAAATTGTTTACCCCGTTATCCAACGTAATGGATTTTTCGTGCACCCGGAGAACATGTTGTCTATGCTTACGGATGAAGATCCAAAATACAAAGAACTTGGTATACGACGCATCATAAAGGCACGGAGTAACGATAGACAAACTTTACGGGAATTTAATATCCCTGTGATACGTTTTGATGCCGAGCATTATTCGGAGTTGATTTCTTGGAGCGAAGTGATTGTTACCGAACCACCACTAACAATTAATATGGATCTCAGTTTATCCAGAATATCCAGCCTAAGTTCTTCTGATTTTCCCCTATTACCTTGTAATACTCCATCGGTGGAACGTTGCGTTCGCCTGGTAACTGAAGCATCAGCTGTGGTGTGTGGTCAGAGTAATCGCGATGGGTTTATTAAAAATAGGGTCCAGTCAAGACATATGTTGCCATATTTTGAAAAAAAATCCGACTATTTTAAAAATAGGAATGAGTAATGTTGATTAGAATTCATATTTTTTAGAGTTATTACCTTCCTTTTACCTGTTCTTAAAATTTGTAGTCTTGTATTGAATAAAAATATAATTTGAATAAAACCTGCATTTTTGTTCTACTCTGCTGCATCTGAGGAGCCTCCAAATTTTTAGATTTTGCTTTGAAATTTAGTAGGTAGTTTATTGCAACCTTAAGCAATATATTAAAATGTATGTCATGATTTATGGCACGAAAATAAAAAATTAATAAAAACAGGTTAAGAGAGGGAAAGTTCTTATTTTATTAAATATGGCGTCCCTCTGAGGAACCTCAAGAAATAAAGATACTATCTTTATCTTTTGTACACTTGTTTTTAATAGTAAGGAGCATGTTTTTTTAACTATGACACAACATTATCAAAAAATTTTTTATTTTGATTAATTTTCGTTCCACCTGATTGTCATTGTCATTGTGGCCAAATTACTGCGTAAAACTTAAAGATACAAGCGGAATTAACATTCCATAGGACATAGTGTAACATTGTATAAGCAGCTATTAATTAAATGTATCTCATTTCTACTTACTTGCAATAAAATACACGTTTAATATTGCAACACGCATAAAAATTTACATACGACAACGAACTAGGCAACTTGGTGGGCACAACAGCTGTGATGTGTTGTATAGTTGTAGGGGACAACATGAGCACGGAGTTCAGCTAAATTCAGGTAGATTGCAGTACTTATTACGAAAATAAGGCAGGTACGGGGTACCTGCCTCACGTTCCCCTACCTATGATTAATCTATATGCATTCTAGAATATTTTTGGATATTCCTAAATTTCCTTTTCTGTTTTGGATTGTGGATTTATTTGACCAAATGCCACAAGAATTTAACGGCCATCTTTTACTTAAGTAACGACTATTTCCATAGTTACCGTTATGGTAGCTAAGAAGGTTGCATTTTTACTAGTACGCTAGTGATTTATTGTATTAAGTTCTCACGAACTATATTTATGTTTTTGATACTATTCCGTTACTCACTTCTGAAGTATGTAACTAAAAAATGGAAAATACACAATAATGGTAGTACATTGATGATTACGTTGTAAATCATTTTCTTACTAATCGCAGGCCAATAAGATATTCGGTCAGAAGCTAAAATGACGAGTATTTCTATATCCAATTGCAATATTCACAACAGTATGTGCAACTATAATCGATTTACTATGGTTGTCTCTTAGCAGGGATTTACAAGTATTTTTTTGTTAACTGTGGAAACTTGTTATAGAGGATGTAATCGAAAACTAGCCACTATGAGTCACTTTAACTATACTACACGCAGTTGAAAGTTAGTCAAAAGTCAACCTTTTTGGTTGCCATAAAGTTAACTATTTAGAATAACTATTTCTCAGCTTTATGTTGAACACATCGGACACTATAATTTTAGTAACTACTACGGATGCACAAAGAATGCTTTTAATTTACCCCGGGTAGGTCATCTTTCCAGGTTAAAAAATGATCACGTTGTGGACAGTCAAGGTTAGCTTTTGTTATAGGGATGCTATTATACTTCCTTATTGCGTTTATTTTGCATTATAATACTGTGTTTAAAATTCTAACTGATAATGTGAAACCCATTCTAACTATAAAAACGTACAACTTGTATCATATTTAGAATGTGAAAAAGATCGAAACAAATTAAAAAGTGCACGTGTTTGACTGTTATCTCTACCATCACGTACGAATTTATTTCCTATTTTTTTTCTAAAGCAGAAATTTCTTTGGCTTTCCATTCTTCACATTCTGCTATGGTACAAGACATATTTTTTATTTGAAATATGAACCGACCCAACAATAATCGGAACAAATATATTTTTTTTGTTTACTTCTTTGGTTGAGCCGCAACGTACTGTAAAACCGCGTTTTTCGGTTTATTTTAAGAAAGCAGTTGTTTTCTTATAACTGTAGGATCTATGAAAACAAAGTTGAAAACAAATTACTATCGATGATATTTCATAATTCGAAAGGCAAAGTTGAAAATTTAACGAGCTACAAAAAATACAATTAGATGTTCTAAGTTTATTAAAAAAGCGGAATAAATATCGTTAAAACTTCTTTACGCAGTCCAATTATTCAGCTATCACGGAAACTGAACATCTCAGTTTTTTTAATTAGTACTGGATAATAAAATAACTAGTTTGAGTGTGGATCACAAAAATTCTTAAGTTACTAAACTATTCATCCGTGCATGTCGCCCTGGTTGTTTGTTTGGTTGTTTATTTTTCATCTTCATCTTATCCATATCCGGGTTTGTGTACAAATGTACAAGCCTATATAACCGGTAATTTATTTGAGTTTAAGTGGAATTCTGTAATTCATTTACTTATTTTTCCCTGGTTTTTATTTAATCACCGTAAACAGGCCTTCCGTTTGTCCATTACTAAAGTCTAAACATCGATTTTGAAACAGATGTTTATTATCTTCTTATTACTTCGATTTATACTACTAATGTTCAACTTCTCTGCTTCAAGTTTTCCAATGTTGGTTTTTAATTCTTCTTGGAATGCTGCTCTCATTTTTGAGATTTAGCATTTGTGTTGACATTAAAACGTCATTGGTATGTTAGAAAGTAGGTGAAACCGTGTGAAGAATATAGTAAACATACAAACCTATGGTATTAAAGTGAAAAGCAAAGCCTTTTATTAGGAATATGCCTACGGTTTATTTTCATGGTATTAGAAAATTAATAGAAATTATATCAAACAGAAACTATTTTAAAACTTACATTTTATTCATTGTTACAACTAGTCTCTGAATAATGTTAATACTTTACTGCATTTTTATAAGATAAGCTTAAGTGTGCTTGTATAACAGAATTAAATGCAAAAATTACAGCCTATCTATGATAAATGGGTTAAGATTTATAGAGACGCATTGTACAAACATAACTGGAACGCCGAATGGTATAGTTTGCTGTATAAATTGCATTTTAAATTGAAATGTTATGTATTTAGATTATGTGACTTGCTTGATTCAAATTTAAGAGGTAGACAATCAGTCAATTAGTATTCGCAATTACATATAGAAACAAAAACTTAAACAACATAATTTTTAGTTCCTGCTATATTGTTACAGGCCACACGGACCTCACTCGTTATTAGAAAAGTGATATATTCATTCTAACTTTACCATGTATAGCAACCACTGCCGAGCTGGTATAACGTACATTAAAAAAAAAAAGTTCCTGCTTATATTTAGTACATAGTTTCTTAATTTGCCAAGAAATCGATCCCTAAACAGCATAAAAATCATTTTTGGAATATATTTTTATAATCGAAACTAACGCTAAACGTTAGGTGTACAGCTTTCAGTGAGGTACTTTAAAGCATTTTTTTTTGGAATTCATGCAAATTTCCAATCATGTATACAACCGCTATTTTTGTTGATATTTCTATGTTAATTTTTATGCAAATATAACACAAAATCCATATGTGAAATTAGCATTTCAATTTACACGAAATGAAAATAAAATGTGATCTTTACTAATTACAGCCTGAACCCTGATAACAAGTTTGCACGCATTTAGTTATAGATGTCAAATTCATATTATTTATTGTGTTGTAAATATTTATTTTCCGTATTTTTCCGTGCATTTTTGTTGTTGGTGTAATTGTGGTGATAAGCTGTTTATTGATAATCTAATATTAGTGTAAGGTACAATCTTGTTTACTAAATCACAGTGCTCTCGCAGGGTAATTCACGTACAGTTACGTTGAGAGACAGAATTGCTTTAGATCAACGCAGGCCATTCTATCAGTCTGAATTAGAGGCAATCAATAATTGATGTGCCGCTTACGATATGTCCTTGTATAATTAGTTTATCTAGTCTTATATGTGGAAGCAAACATGTTTTACGTATTATACTGTTCCACTTAAACCATTAAACAATCCTTTACTACACATGTGTATGTTTGTCCAGATAACGTTTTCATTTAATACTCAAGCCATTCATCATTCATGAAAACGAAGCTCTTTTATGTCCATATAATATTACGATTTTCTGAAGCTTTGATTATACATGGCAGCTGAATTCCTTGCTATAGCTGTTCGAAAAAATTGCTTTCTATATTTCAATTCATTGGAATTAAAAAAATTAGATATTAAATAGTCATTTTGCAAAATATTTAGAAGTAATGCCCTAAAACGGTAACCTATAGTTCTTGATAAATACCTGAACATACTTTAGCTTTTGAACCGCAAATATTTTTCATGGTCATTTGACTTCAGCAGTTGTTCAATGAATATACTCTTTCTTTTTTGGTTGATTGATAGCCTCTTAGGTAGCCAGGAAAGAAATAGTTTTCTTACGTTTTGTCATCAAATCTAAATAATTAGATTAGAAACTGACATAGTAGGTCGTCCTCTACATCTAGGAGGTTT
>JABXWE010032834.1:0-16923 GCA_014611495.1 Limonius californicus
TGACTTAATTGTACATTATTGACTATTTACAAAGGAGCTAATAAAGATGAAAAATACACACAAATAAATAATAATTGATTATATTGTTTACGTATTTATTATTTCTTATCGACACAACACGAAAATAAAGGATGCATGATTTTATTATATAACTTTAAATGATACATACATATCTTGTACATATTATTTATTAATAATTATATTTTTTATGTATTTATTATTGCATAAAAATACAACACGAAAATAAAACATGTATAAACATTACAACATAAATTTAAATTTCTATTGCAGGAAAGATCTTTGAAAATACCTACATAAAAAATAGCATTACAATTACTAAAGAGAAATATTATATATACTAGATTTACATTTGTAGGTTCAAATTATGCGAAATACCTCTTAAATAATCTAAAATATTTCGTTCGTTATAAGACTGTACAACATTTGTAATTCGTACTGCTGTATCACGGTACACTTTTTTACTTGAAGGTGGATTGTGGCCGGAAATATACCTATTGTTCTATTTTCAACTCATTTAAAATCTGTTCTTTTTTAAGAACGTCGATAAACTTCCAGATCGTTGGATGGTGGCAATTTATCAATTCGCCAAACCCGCGATGCCAAGCTTCTACGGAATTGTTAGTCCTTGGCAAGCCATCCCTTACCGAATCGTAACAATTCCATAAACTTATTTCGAATCGGGGACATCGCCTATTTCTGCGTCCAGGGCGCCCTATCCAGTTATCTTCCTAATAATCCACAATCGGCTGGATTTCAGGTTTAAGGTCGTTTTCGGCATCTTCTTCGTCTGTTTTGTAATATGGTGAATCACAAAGAGTTTCGAAAGATTTAACTACCTGATCTTCTGGTACGTATGCTAACGCAGCCAATTGACGAATCTGTATGGCAAATTCTTCATCTGTTTCGTATTTTTTCTGAAGTCCAGAAGATTGTATTCTCCTAAACAGACACTGACTTAGATGAAAAAAGCATCCCCTTTGAGCAGCATCAGGAAAGCTTTTATGGAAACTGTTGAGGGGTGCACGTTCAAAATCAGTCATTATGGTAACAGGTTGAAGCTGAGGATTATATTCCTTGAGTTTACTCAAAATCATGTTATAGCTGTCTTCTGTTTTATCGGACATAAGTACGTAAACTAGTGGAATTACACTGTTATATACCACGGCATGAATATTATACACTTGCTTAAATAACGGTGGTGTAATTTTAAAAGTTCCATCCGCAAACCAATTAGGGCTGCCAGCTAACAACTGCAAATTCATTTCGGTTGTGAAAATCAGCACGCGTTCGTTAACATTTCCGTTATCGTAAAAAAGAAATTTTTCTCCATTTGATATTTTCGTGTATTCCTCTGGAATTTGAAGTTGAGCTAAAGATGTTGGATTAGGACGAGGTAAATTCTTTTGCTGCCTTGTGTAGCGAATTGTTCTTTTTATAGTTTCAACTGGAGGAAGTTGGCCACTTATTGCTGCAGAAATGTCCGTACTTACTGACGCAATTATTGCTGTTGGTTTTCTTGAATTGTTAGTGCCAGATCTTTAATTTCTCCTACAATCTTCTTGGCCTCCGTTTTTGCTGTATCCGGAACGTGGTTGTGTTCACCGAAAAGGACTGCTCTATCTCCTAGGGTGTGCACCCTGGCTTTACATTTGAAGCTGTGGTACTGGACACATTTCCATATTGTCTTTTCTGATGTTTCACGTTCACTACTATATAAATATCCAACATGATTTAAGAGATTTTTACCTCTTTGGCTTTTAACGAAATCAAGAGCCATGTTTACTAAACAAGTTCGCAGTTGCACAAGCGATGAAACTTAACTGAAAATATTTCACAAATTCAATGCCTTAAATACTTACCCTAACAAATAATACATTTGCAAGTTACTTTAGAATACAGTTAAGGCAGGGATTATGCAGATAACGTATAATTAAGCATACGAAATATCGTTCTGTGGAAAAGTAACTTAAAGGCTTCTGTAAGTTACCTCAAATTGAATTGCAATAACATTATTCCCGAAATACGTTTCGAGAAAAACACAATATAGTAATAGAGTTATCTCACTTTGAAGAACTAATTTTTGAATTATTGAGTTCATTATTTAGATCGCTGACTAACCCAAACATCAATACTTTACATTTAAATCCTAAAATTTGGAATCTACCCTTAATTCAAAAAACAAAGTATGAATTCACATTTAGGTAAATACAAATTACTGTATAAAATCTTACTTTTATCAAATAAACATCATGTATGAACACTACTATTCTAACTAATTATGTACATTTTTACATTATTTTAATTTAATTTATTTTGTTTTCTTTTCATTTTATTTTGTTTTAATTCGTTTTCTTTATTTTATTCATATTTTATTTTAGAAGTGTTCGATGATTTGGTGTGCGATGTATTTGTTAAACGATGGTATTGTTTGCGATGATTTCTATGGCGACGAGTTTACGGCGCAATGAATTCGCCGGCGACGAGTTTTCCGGCGATGAATTGTTAGCGATAAAATTGCCGGATCCCAGACAAACTAGATAGAAAGATTAGCCGAAGCTAAATGAGGAGTAAGTTAATGCAGTTAATCATGCGATGAAAGTATAATTTTTCAGTAGTTGCATGGCAATGTTAAACAAATCCATCAGAAGAAAAATCTACATTGCTACTACATCAAAATTGCTGGCCGACAGGTACACACATTCATCAACAGCATATACCTGCTGCACCAAAGAGTCATCCGCGTGATAATTATACAGCGAACATTTTTGTTGGCCAAGGTCCTCAGCTGTCGTGCTGACCTAACCTAAGACAAGACTACAGCATATTTCCGCAGGGAAACCATTTGTTATCTGACGAGGAATCATTTAATTCTTGAGATGTTGACTACTCCAGGAGACAAACAGCTCGTTAGATATTCAGGTTTGCGCTTGCAGGTCGCGGTGTGAGGTATGGGTGCTTATAATTTGTATTTGAATAACAGTGCCAGATCTTAACGGATACTGTTCGATAATCACCTCTCACCTGAGGTGAAGAGGGCACTACAAAAAAGCGCGAATTTACGCTCCAAACAAAGAACACACTAATCATCCTGTTATATTTCTTATACAGGCGTTCTTAATAACAGACCTGCTGCTTTCCACCCCCAAACTTTCCAGCAGGTGTTTCACCCTTAAAATTATGAGGGTTTGCTATTTAGTTAGCCTAAGAGAAGCTGTTGTTTGACATACCGACGGCCTAATTTTCTAGAACGGAATTTTATAAAATTTTGTTATGATGGATATGTATTCTTAAAGTATAGAATTGGGAAGATCTAATCGTGTATCACCTTAATAGCACGGGAACGAAACCATGACACGGAAGTGGAAATCACATGTACCGATATACAACCCTCATAACATGAATACATGATATATTTGTATTGAGCATACAGGTTGTCCCAACTAAAACAGTCCTCCCTGAATAACTATGTAAATAATCATTTGAAAAATTTGAAAAAACCTGCTACACAGGTCAACAATAGTTTGAAGGGGGGAGACATCTTTTACCATGTAAGTCATATACCCTACTTCATTGCCCTAGCCCCCAACACCACCGACCCCAAAATTTTAAATTAAAATAGTTGTCGAGTGTTAGTTCATTTGAAAGGCTTTTCTGCTCTTTGTACTATCTGAAAATTTATTACAATTCTGTCGATTTGTTTTTGAGAAATGGCATTTTGAAGTTTCGGATGCGTATGGGAAATATTAAATTAAAAACATTTCAAGAAAGTGCTCCATTTATTTTATTAAATGCTCAAAGTGGCATCCACCAACTTCCATACAATAGTATAATCGAACTTGAAAGTAATTTCAAATATTATCAAAAATTTCGGGCTTTATCACACTCCTGATTAATCTGGCTCTTAATTCTTCTCGAGAATTTGCTTGAGTAGCAAAAATCTTAGCGTTTAGGTGATCCCACAAAAGGAACTCTAGCGGGATGAGATCAGGTGACCTAGCTGGCCATTTCAGAGTACCTTAAACAAATCTGTAGAACAGAAACTTATCTTTTTATCTAGTTACTCTTATCTAAAATGTAAACAGTTTAGATTTTTACAAGAAGTAACATTTCTTACAAACGAATAAATTAAAAAACAAACAAACGTTTTTTAACGTTAATAGCACAGATAATAGTAGTGGCCACTTTGAAAATTTAATAAAGTAACCTGAACATTCTTTTAAAATGTTTGGATTTAAATTTCCCTTATGCATTGGAAACTTTAAAATGTAATTTATCAAAAACGAATAGACAGAATTGCAATTATATTTCAAATTGTACCAGGAAAACCTGCCAAATGAACTATTACTCGCCGCTTATTATAATTGTTGGGTTGGTCGTGGTGGGGTCTAGGGGGATGAAATAGAGTAGATGACTTACTTAGTAAAGGGTATTCCTGTTCAAACTGTTGTTGACCTGTCTCGCCGAATTTTTTAAATTTGACTGTTTACAGTTATTCAGAGCGAACCCTTTCAGTTGGCACACCCTGTATATGCAAAAAACGAGAAAATATTGTATTCTATAAGTCTTACGTGGAACAGACTTCTGTGGGCAATTATTTGACCTCTACAAAATATTTTTTAAACGCATTACATGCGAAACGGAAAATTTGTTAATTTTAACTGTGGGAACGTATATTTGATTAAAATTCATTCACCACGCGTTACTTTGAAAGCACAAAGTTTGGACTAAATTCGCTAAATTACAATAAATCGTTTATGAATAAAATCTTCCTCTGCCCCCGCTTTTATAACTATTTTACTAACAGTTCTGATTATTTAAATGACGATAACATTGATTGTTTCATAATAGGCATTTTAGAAATAATACTTTTTAAAAAACATAAAACGTAAGTATAAGTCGCCATGTATCTCTATAGTATACAGGGTAACTCAGCTTGATACCTTGGTTATTTGAATTATAGAAATAAGTTTCCGCTATATAATAATGTACAGTTAATAATAATTTTGGATAATTTTCCAGCTTAAATGTCATTTTCAATAAAGTACAGAATTCTATTCAATATATTTATAGTACAACAATTACATGTACTTAAGAGATTACGTATTTTGGGCTCGATTAGACGTTGTTAAGCGCCAGCCTACCACGAAAAAGCCTTGGTTAGGGCTCTCGACTTTTAGAAGACGTGAAGAAATAGAAAACTACTACTTTAACAATGATTAGTATATTGAATGGGAATCATGTGGATAATTCAATCTGTACCATAATATTGATGAGAGGAATCATGATGATAGAAGTTCAGCAATAGAATGCCAATGAAACAAATATTATGAGCGATTTTGTTGAAACATCATCTACATTCCACTTCCTATATAAACGTCTTTCATATATTCCTTTATATTTGTGCCAAGGGTGACGGTAGATAGCCGGGTCCTACAGTTAAAAGTGGTCTCATAACCACAAAAATGAAGATTAAGTTCATGCACTGACCCATTGTATCAATTCAATAAACTATTAGCTTACATTAAATCAATTTCAAATTAGCACTGAGCTTCAAGTAACAAATTATATACAAATACTTGATGTTATTAAATACACAATTAAAATGAATTGATAATAGTTTACAAAATCCGTAAAGTCAAAATAATGACAGAAACATAGAAGCCTCCATTTAATAAATGCCTAACATGCCACAAAAAAATTAAAAACACTTCTTTCGTGAATCGTGGAGATATCTTCTGCAAGTGTATAATTTTCAGCAACGCTTATGAACTTTGGGTCCATATATTATGCACCATTCGCAAATTTGACATAAAAACACACCCAACTACTGTGAAGACCTTGCTGCTACAGAATTATAAATTATTTGCTACTGCAAGAATTCGAGCTTGGATCGACAGATCGGCCTACTAGTCTACTGGAGCATGCCACCGCACGTTTCACTTCCGATAAAACAGAAAGTAGGAGGAATTCTGTTATTTTAAATAAAAATAGAGTTCCCTTTTCACGGAATCCTATACAGGATCATTACATTATCTTGTAACAGGGAGGTAGCCTACACACATTACAGCTGTTTGTATTCCATAGGTATCTTAGTCAACTTTTTTTTTTAATATTTGTTTCTTATAATTTAATTAAATCAAACACAGAGAAAGCCAAGATAGCATAAAAATGTGTTGGCATAACAATAACACAAACAAGAAAAATAAATTGAATAAATACTGAAAGAAGAACACTAATTAACAACGTAATAAATTTTCAAACTGCCGACCACCTTGCTGTTCACATAAGTCAATCCGCCGCAGAAGAGAATTTCTAACAAGCGTTAGCACGTGTGGGGTGATTGACCTGTCTGATTCATTAATTCTTTCACGTAAGTTTTCCTCAAAGAAGTGGTGATAACAATAAAGTTGTCAACGATACCACACCACACATTTACAGTAAAAATTCTTTGAAAGTGTGCAAGCCAACGTGGGTTATCTTGTTAATGTAAATGTCGATTGTATCTATTTACACACCCATTGTTACTAATCGTCGTTTCGTCAGAAAATTGAATATTTCTTAAAAACAGTGGATCAGTAGTAACTTCGTTTCTTAACATTGGCAGAAATTCACTCGATATGGGTAATCATATTCATTAAGATGTTGCATTAAAGAGATGTGGTAAGAATGGAACCGGTTAGTTTCCAAAATATTAAATACTGAACTTTGACTGAAGCCTACAGCTCTTGCAACTGCTCGCTGACTTATATGGGGATTACCAGTTACTTGTTCGATGGCTGCCGCTTCAGCTTCTGCAGTTGTGACATGTCGTTGTCTCACTTTTGGCTTGGAAAACTGTCCACATTGCCGCAAATTTATTTTCAAACACTTAAAGGCATTATATGATGGAAGGGGTCTATCCGGGTATATTTGTACATTTAGTTGTCTGCTAAGTCCGCCGCTCCTCCGTCTTCTTCCAAAATCAACATCATATCTGTTTTCTCGCTATTAGAATACATGGAAACTAATTGTTATTACCACAAGAATCATACAAGTCAGTAACTGTGTACAGAAGTTCGGTAAGTTTTGACAAACCAGTAGCTGACAGTGGCTTGTCCACAGGACTCTTAATGTAAAAAAATATTTTTTATAGCTTTTGTACGCTGCAGGATGCCAAAATAAATCTTCACGTTGGCGCTGTGTAAGTATTCACTTACGGTAAAAGTAATTTAGAAACACAATGTGTGAAGGAAGGTTGTCGATAATATTTCAGTTTATTACCTACGTTGAATTTTCAAGAAAAATCCTAAAATTTAAATAGAATGCTCCCTGAATCTATAAAAACAAAACCTTATTATTTAATATTTGTACAAATCGAATGTTGATAATTTATGTTGTGAAGTGTATTATTTTTAAATAGTATTAAATCCTACCATAACAAAGAGATCGGTGTTGTTTAATCTTATTTTCAGTGAAGTTCTATAATGTAAATAGTTATTGGGAATTATTTCAGTAACTCAAAATAATAATTTTATTGCCAAATAAATGACCTGTGATGATATATCATGTACATGGCTTGGAAATATGCGTAACTGATAACGAATCATGTAAACGTTTATTATATTCATTTAAAAAAACCGTTGCAGCCTAGTGTTTCCACAGCAACCTTTAGATATCGCAATGCAAGCTTTCTTAATTGAATCAAAAACTGTTCTGCTCCGGTAGGGAAGTACAGGGTAACAAAAATGTTGAGACAGGTGGAAGGGATGCCGAATCGATAGAGAACAATATTCGATTTTTACATTCGAATTTTGAGAATAAATGTAAATGGTAACGACGTTTTTATGCCTTAATATAGAAGATTATTATTTAATTCATGCTAGAAAAAAGGATTACTTAAAAAAATTAATAGATCACCTTTCTTTGTGAAAATTTACCATAAGAGATAATTGGTATTTTTAGCAACAGCACACTTTTTAAAGTCAAGCATTCCACTTAAATATATAACAATAACTACCGCCTTTATTAGAACTGCAGTTGTAGGGCAGTTTACATCAAAATTTGATGATTTAACTTAAAACTGACTCAAAAAATTGATTAGAATAAGAAAAAAAAAATCTAGTACTCTACATGAATTGGTTGTTATCAGATATTTCGTAAAGTAATGAATTATCCGAATTCTGTTACAGTCACATTTCTTGAAATTTTGTAAGGTTTAAGTCAATAATTGACGAACGAAGTTTCGAAATTAGGCCGGCGGTGTGTAAAGTGCAAACGCCTTTTAAGCCAATTTAAATTTAAAAGTGATTACGTATAGCAATATGACGGTTCAATTTACTTATGTAGATTAGATGCTCGATCTGAGATTAAAATTATTGGATCGAGTGGCCTATGAACTCCTTGTTCTGTTTTCAAATGTTACATACGAGAAAGTATAACGATCTCGAATATATTCCATCAACGTATCCATGAAGTACCACCGTTTGTATTTGCGATGCCCATTATGCGGTATAGCCGATGTAAGTGCCTAGTTATGCAGTCGATTACGTGTACTCAAGCGAGCCGACCAATAATTTATAATAAAGTAAAAGCAGTGACCGCTGCTGAGGGAGATTCGGAGGCTCGGATCAAAAGCTATCTTTTCAGTTGTCAATCACGCAGCTCATATGCGTACATATGCAGTAAGGGTATTAGTGTGTGGACTACACAGTTCACTGCACGAACTTGATCTGCATTCTGGTTTCATGCCGCCATTCAGCTTGAGATAAAAATGAAAAGCTCTGAGGTACCAATTTGGACAAACCGTAAAAAGCAAATATTTCATTACGCACAATGAATAACATCGTGGTAAGTTCGCGTGTAACTTGAGCACTTGGAACAAACATATCAAGGTAGTAAAAAATTACGAGTTTTGTGAACCCGACAGACATAACTTTGCCGTAAAGGAGATGTAATTTAAAAATTCACATTAAAATAGTCCTCATGATACTAAGATACTTGCAGTATGTGAAGCAACGAAAAGTTAATGGCAAATATATGACAAAAGTTTAATATCTGATCTCTAAATGTATGTGATGATATTATTGGTGCTATAATATAATATATAAGTTTCTGGCGTTTGGATTTGATTCTGACTTTTAAAACTCCGATTTTGAAATGGCATTTGTAGCTGAAAATCTGTCCAAGTTTGATCAGTGTGCGGTCCTCCAATTTTTATGCGCTGAGGGTGTGCAGCCATTGCAGAATCGTACGCGAATGCAAGCTGTGTATGGAAATGCATGTATTGCGTATTCAACTGTGAAGGAATGGTGCCGAAAATTTAAGAATGGAAAAGAGGGAACTATGAATAAGCTGCGACCAGGTGCACGGTGTACTGCATTAACAAAAAACAATATGGCATGTGTGGAAGGCCTTATTAGAGAAAATCGTCGAATTTCCAATAGGGAAATTTCAGAAAGTTGTTGCGAGTGTAGGAACTGCCCATAGTATTGTTCATAATCTGGGTTACAGCAAAGTTTGTTCGCAATGGATTCCTCTAGTCTCTTGTCTAATGAACAAAAATGCTTGCGAATGGGCTAATCTCTGCAACACCTCACAGACTATAGGCAAAATGATAATGACTTTCCCTTGTCAATAATTGCTTGCGACGAAATTTGGTGCCATTACTACGAGCCATCCAGTAAATTATCGTCGATGCAGTGGACTATCTTTTGATAACTGTTTAACTAACAATAATGGACTTGACAACTTTTACACCAATACTTCGCTTATTCGATGTTGGCCAAGCTGATTAGATAAACTGTTTATATATTACTAGTTTCGTTCTATAGAAACCGTCTTTGGAGGTCCTTGATAATGAGATTCATTCAAATTAAAGTTGACAGTAATTAACCATAGAAAAACGGTTTGTGTTCCATAAGTGACCATGGTTAAGTTGTTTTTTTGGAACGAGATTTAGGTACTAGCTTGTGGTTTTTAGGCATCTCTATGTATTTTAACTTAAATAATTTAATGTAAAGACAATTACCAACCTTCGTAACAAAATAAATGCAATTTATTTATTTCAAATTTGATTTAATCTCCCTCCAAGGGGTGTTTCCTACGTAGAATTGGATATCTTCTTCAATAGGTATTCCATAATTTGATTAACAGGCTAAAGCCTAATAACAAGAACAAGAAAAAAGAGAAAAAGAAGAAGAACATGAGAAAGAAAAAATTGGAAAACAAGAAGAAGAAAATGAGAAAGGAAAAATAGGATAACAAGAAGAAGAAGAAGAAAACGACAAATATATATAAATATAATGTTATTTCTAATATCATGAAGAAAAACCAGAAAAAGAAAAAATAGAAGAAAAATTCACTTTCGAAAATTGGATATGCAATATCTTTATTATTTTTGCAATATACGAGAATTACTTACAACCCATAGTTCGTTTGTTATTCCTAGCAGGAAGAAGAAGAAAAAGAAAAATAAGAAGAAGAAACAGAAGAAGAGAAGGAAAAACGAGGAAAAAGAAGAAGAATATGTATATTTGTAAAATTGGTTATGTGGTACCTATATTTGTAATTTTTGGGATCTACGAGAATTACATACAAAATATAGCTCGTTTGTTATTCCTAACAAGAAGAAGAAGAAAAGGAAAAACAAGAAGAAGAAACAGAAGCAGAGAAAGAAAAAAGAGGAAAAAGAGGAAGAATATGTAATTTTGTAAAACCGGTTATGTGGTATATTTGTAATTTTTGGGATTTACGAGAATTAGGTATATACAAAATATAGCTGGTTTGTTATTCCTAACATGAAGAAGAAGAAAAAGAAAAACAAGAAGAAAAGACAAAAGAGGAGAAGGAAAAAGAAGAAGAATATATAATTTTCTAAAACTGGTTATGTGGTACATTTGTAATTTTTGGGATCTACGAGAATTACATGCAAAATATAGCTCATTTGTTATTCCTAAAAAAAAAGAAAAAGAAAAAAAAAGAAAAGAGAAAGAAGAAGAAATGGAAAGAAGAGGAAAAAGAAGAAGAATATGTAATTTTCTAGAACTGGTTTTGTGGTATATTTATAACTTTTGCGATCTACGAGAATTACATACAAAATATACCTCGTTTGTTATTCCTAACAATAAGAAAACGAAGGAAAGGAAAAAGAAAAAACAGGAAGAAGAAGAAAAGGAAGAAAGAAGCCGATTTTTTTTCTAGTTTCATATTTTATTTCTCTTCTTCCTTCTTTCTTCTCCATATTTTTCTTTTTCGTCTTCTTCTTATAACAAAGGAGTTATGCTTTGATCTCATTCTCTTAGATCGCAAAATTACAAATATAAATAACCAGTTTTAGAAAATGTATGAATTAACTTATTTAATTCAATAAAATCAATGATTTAAATTGTAGTTCATAATTCTGTAATTATGCATAATTTGATGGTTATTCGATTAAGCGAATATGTATTCAAACAATGCGATAGCGATACAAATAATTGACTAATGTTATTCGAATAATTATTTATGCTATCAAGAAAACTTATTGTGCCAATATTTAACTTATGGAACAACTAGTTATTTGTTTAAAAAAATTGGAATATTAATTATTGCAGGTATGTATTAACGCATTATTCGAATAAGATTATTCAGGTAATATAACCTCTAAAATCTTACTAATAGTAATTATTCGGTGTTTGTGCTATACATAAATTGTATTGTATTGCATTCAAGTAATGTGTTGGAATACACATCACTTACTTATGTATAGTGATGGAAGTATCTTTAATGAAATCATTCGAAATATTTGATTAGGCATATATCTCAAGATATCACAAGATACGAATAATTTATTCGAATGATAAAAACTTCTCGAATACGTTCCTAGCCACACGCGCATTTCGAATGAAACAGTTCGAAATATTCGATTAGGCATATATCTCGAGATATCTCGAGATGCTAATAATTTATTCGAATGGCATTTATGTAACTGTTTAAAAATATCAAATAGACCAAATTTTTTGATTTTAATCAGTTACGATCATTTGTCCGGCTTTTCATATTACCTTTCCGTTTAATACATTTACTGGCTAAATTGGTCGGCATGATTACGCTTATAGATATATAAACTATTAATCAGTTATAATAAAATAATTCGAAATATCATTAATATTTAATAAATTATAATATAACACGGAAAACCATAAAAAGGCATTTACAATCAGGTTAATCTTACAATGTGACGAAATTTAAATAGATACAGTACAGATGCCAGTCAAAAACCGAAAAAGCAATTCGAGACTAGAGCGAGAGTGCCAGGGAGTCGATCATTCGAAAGGCAGGATGCAAGATATACGCCGCATTGTTGAAATGCGCTTGCATTTTGCATTCAAATGATAAATTCTAATGAATATCTGGATTATTAAAATCATTCGAATACTAATCATTCGATTACTGAAATCATTCGATTACACCCATCAGTACCTATATATACCAGAAATTGGATAATTATGCAAATAACTCTGTATACAGAACTACACGAAAAACTCATTGAATAAAATTTTCGAATTATGTAAATAATGTATTAACTATTTAATATAATAACAATAGGTATTCAAATTATGCAATCCATAAAATTTCTTACTTATTTACTTTATTATTCTTAATTTGGACAAATGCAAAATTAGATAGTAAAACGAATAAGTTATTACAATGAAATAATTAGAATATCTAGATAACCAGGCGAAAAATTTGATATTTTAAAAATATCTTATAGATAATCGAATATTTGGATGGTTATTCAGATAGTTGAATGTATAGCTTGAAAAAGATAGCTGGATATTATTTATTCCCTTATTGGATATGCATTTGATATTTTGTTTAATCGTTAAATATACCAACTTTATGAAATTGAGTGCCCCTGGTCTAAATATTAAAAAAAAAGACGACATTCTATTTAGAAGCTATATTGCAGTTTGAATTTCTATTTGTTTTCCTCAAATCTAATGCAGCCCCTTGTTACTGTTTAAAAATATTTTTTGATAGTTTGAAAGATTTTATAGTTCTTATATTATCAGTTCAAGCATCTACAGATTGTGCTTACCAAAACCCATTTAATTATAATAATTAAATAAACAATATTATACACAAAAGGTGCAGATTATTATAGTGTATAGTTTCACGTAACTGTGACTATTTGAGCTTTATAATAAATTAGAGATTGTACTTTTTAGTAGCAAGTAAGCAGGATAATGAAGAAAATAATTGCGTCAATTCTGATTATTTCCTCAGTATACCTCGAAGTAAAACTAAAATTTGCCAAAGCCTAAAGCGTGTGTAAACGATTCTGCCCAAGAAAATGCTCTAATCCTAGGCCTGTGTCCTGCGGTCACGATAGGCAAAAGAATCAAAAATACGCCGCAGCTGGGCACACATTGGCCTTCCTGTTCCTGCTTGATCCTCATACATATCCTGCATAAGGTTTACATTTTAAAATATACTTTTAGGTGCAATACTGTGCCACACAATGCCAGTATTTTACTATTTTCTACAGAGATTAGTAAGGAAGTTTAAACTTGCGTGTAATTTACAAACCGCTAAAACTTTCTTAGGTAAAATTGAACTAAATGTTTTTTTTTTGCTGAAAACAGAAAATATAATGTTGATATTACCTTAGGCTAAATGAAATATTACTACAAGGAAAAAGATTTTGATGATCACTGAATAAAGCCCACTCTAATAATAAATTAAATTTAATATTCTTTAAACCGTAGGCGTATACAGAGCGATTAAAATATATGAAGGCTCCACGTGGTTACTGTTAAAATACAGTTTAGAACAAAAGTTTGGAATTAAATTTCTTATCTACACAATGACGTAGAAATATTATCATACTGAATGTTCTTTAGTTATTACGATTTTTTAAATATGTATGTTGATTGATTTGCGACTATTTAACATTGTTTTATGTTTTATATACTATGTTATAGAGTTACTAAAAAATATTTTTGGTACTGTACTAACCACAGTTTCAGATATGATAAGTAGAGGCCGATTTCATGCATTAAAAATGGTAAATTATATGCATATATAGGGTGGACTATAGTGCGAAATGAAATGGTGAAAATAGTTTATTACAAGCAAACATTCGCAGATATATAACCTTCACATTTTAAGAATTATTTTGGCATCTACAAGCTGCCAAATTAACACTGTTTTAATTAGAACACTGTATATTTTTGCATTTTTTCCTCATCATAAGAGGACAAAATTATATCAAATTATACAAATGTATCTTCAATGGTGTGTACTTTAAACAAATGTATATCCGAATTTCCAATAAATTGTTGCTGTGCCCTCTTGTATAGAATGAAGATAATAAGTTCCTAGTTTTTCAAACAAAGTTAAGTAATAGGTTCTATATTTCAATCAGTTGGAAATAATAATCTGCATTCAATACACATTTACAAAATTCTGTAAATATTCGCCTCAAGAATTGAATACCGAAGTAATTATTGTATTGAAAAATGTTGAATTATATATTATATATTTTAATTTTATTTAATTTAATTAGGTATATATAATTATAAACATTCTTGAGAACTGCAGCTTAGGGCTCGGCATACCTATGTTTAATAAAATGTTTATATATTTTGGTCATTAACGCCCAATCGTCCGTTTTCGAACTGTTGAATCGCATTGTATATGTACTTAAAATTTATGCAAATGAGAAAATATCACATGTTATATTTTTCATACAAAGATAAAATTAAATAAATTTTTATATAACACAATAATGAAAATAGTACCATATACAGTTAAACATCTCTATTTCGAACTTCTCTGTAACGAATTTCTCTATTTAAAAATTTTTTTCAAGGATCCTACCAATGAAAGCACTTTTAAGGATATTTTGGTCTCGTATATCGAACTTCGAATTTCTATTTAAGGAATATTATTTAGCTTAAAAATTGAGAAGGCTATTCTTCCTATTAGAGTTAACGAAGTTGTATTGTATATTTCAATGTCAGTCGTATTCCGCCATTCCCGGAATTTTAAACTTACTTTATCACCGTCATCGGGGATTTTCCAACCCTTTGTGCGCTTCCTAATCATTAGTGAATACATATTGTGTTACATATTATATACCCACAAATTATTCCATTGTTGTTACTTCTAATAATACATTAATCATTAGACATTTTATCAGAAACTAAAGTTTCCGAACTAACTGAAGATAACTGAAGATAAACAATCATAGATCACAAGACTGTTCAATGTGCACTGATGAATTAGTATAAATAGCCTGTCAAATTTATTGCATTAGAGAGAGAGAGAGAGATTTGTTCCTACCACATTTTCAACAACGTTGTACTGCTACTGCTACTATTTTATTATTCTATTTTAATTATAATTATAAACTACGAAATTCTACAAGTATTTTATTTTTCCCTTGTTGTGCTTTTAATCCATAACAAGAGAGAAATTTATTGGTGTCAGAAGTGCGATATTCAAGACGGAAGAATTCGGCAGCGATCGACAATCGAAAAACATTGGATCAACCGAGTCTTTTTACGTCAAAGCTGAAGTGGAGAAAAATTCGACAACTCTGAAGCAATAGGTGAAGATTTTACAACTGCAAAACGTTGGATCATCCCAATTTCAACCTGTTCGACTACTTTTCCTTCCACAACAGTGAACGAGAAAGTCCATCCGAGGCGTTGCAACACCATGAAAATTGTGCTACTGTGAGTATTCATTTTTCAATATTATCGCTGTTTTCTAAGTAATTCGACATGCCTGATCCAAGTACAAATACCAATTCCGACATACATAATTCCCAAGAAACAATGCCAAGTGGTTCTGCTCTAATTACATTATCAATGTCTGAATTATTTAAATTTATCCCCACGTTCGATGGTAATCGAGAAGATTTACCGTCGTTCAATACTAAAGTAAGTTCCGCATTTTCAATTGCTTCTCCCGATCAGAGACAAGTTTTACTAAAATATGTTTTAAATCAAATTTCTGGCAAAGCTGGAGCCCTAGTCACTAATCGTAAATTTTCGAACTGGAAAGATTTACGCGATTTCCTTATAGTTCACTATCAAGACAAAAAACATCGAACTCAATTATTGTGTGAACTGACAAGTTTACAACAAAAATCTAATGAAGCTCTTTCGTTATTTATTCAAAGAACAGAAAATTTATTAAAACGATTGACTTCCTCTATTACCCAAGATTCCCCGGACAACTTACTCGACGGACAACTACATCTAATGAACGAAATTGCCATTTCGAGATTTACTCATTTTACGCAACCAAAAATTTCAGACAGACTTCGTGGTACTAAATTTTCCACCCTTAATGAAGCAATCACTATTGCTGTATCTGAGGAATCATCACTTAGAATGATGAATTCAAATCCAAATGCCCATGGAAAACAACCACTTAAATCTAATTTATTCGAGAAACGTTATTGTAGCTTTTGTAAAACAAATACGCATGACACAGACAAATGTTATGTGAAAAACAAATTTGGTAAAGTTATGCAAGTGCAACCTTTGAATTCCCAGTTTGTTAATTCTAAACCACAACAACAACAATTACAAGTGAATTCCCCAAATCCGAACTCATTTCCTAATTATAACGTCAAGATATGTGCTTACTGCAAGTTCAAAGGTCACCACATCAGTGAGTGTAGGAAACGCAAGTTTAACGAATCTCGTAGAAACCAAATTCCACAGATAAATTCTTTAAACTCGACAAATCTCCCTGCAGAAGCCAGTGCAGAGGAGGACGTAACGTTGATCATGGCTTAAATTTATCAAATGTATTCACAATTTCTAGTTCCAACAAAAATCTTACTATTTCTTTGAAAACTATTGACAATTTCAATAAAAACAAGCAATTCACATTTTTACTCGACACAGGAGCTACCATTTCCAT